>BQNB010032280.1:0-17251 GCA_026074375.1 Tanacetum coccineum | reverse complement strand
ACATTTGCTCTCATTTGTAATCCACCACTTCTCTCACTAATCTAATCTTTCTCTTGTTTCTCTGTAACGACCCACTCCGGAAAGGTGGCCGAAAGGATTTCATAGTCATCCCTGTCACGAAGGATTTCTAAGTTGCGTGCAGCATCCGCAACCTGAGCAACATCCGTAAACTGTATACATATGACATGGTCAAGGATTGCCTGTTCTTCTGCAGTGCCAGCAGCCTGTCCAAGAAAACCAGCTAGGCGGAGGAAACACTGCATGTACTCAGTACTATTTTCACTCGCCCTTTGGCGGATGGAATGGTACTCCCTCTTCAAGCGCTCTTGCTCGGCTCGAGGGAAAAACTGAAGAAAGAACAGATCTTTGAAAGCTGCCCAAGTCAAAGTAAGGACCCACGCATCTCCTCCTTTGGCCTGCTTATAGGCCTTCCACCAAGCCAACGCGTCACCCTCGAACTTATACACAGCCAATCTGGTCTTAAAAGCATCATTACAATCCATCACGTCGAAGATCTTCTCCATATGGGAGATCCAATTCTCAGCATCAACAGGGGCTACTGCCTTCTCGAACGAACGGGGTTTCTGCTTATTGAAGCGCTCAAGCCAAGTATGAATAGTGACTGGTGGAGGATTACTACCCGAAGCTACAGCACCAGTGCGGTACTCTTCGCGAACCTGCTCGCGAATCTGTGGGAGCATGGCATCCACGGCTGCCTGAACGGCCGCAGCGAGTTCAGCATCGGTACGAGTGTTCACCATCTGACATTTGCAAAAAGGGTTTAATGATTAAACGGTTAAAAGGTCAAAACGCGACAGAAGATAAACGTCGATTCTGAAGGAACCTAATGTCTACCCAATCCTCACAGGTCAAGTTTTAGAGCCTACAGGTCGAAACCTTTAGCTCTGATACCATAATTGTAACGACCCACTCCGGAAAGGAGGCCGAAACGTCATAATCATGGTGTCATATCAAAGCATAATAAAGGCATAAAGTCATAAATGATAACATAGGACAAGGTGGAAAGCCGGAATCAAACATCGGCTCCCGATTATAAGATCAACATGAATAACGTAAAAGAAGTCTAAAGGACTAAAACAAGTGTCCAATATAGTATAGCACATCAAAGTGTCTGCGATAAAAAGAAAGGAAGCTAAATGGTCACTTCCTAAGCATACACTCTCTCAAGCCCAATATCCCTCTAGATACCTGACGTATAAGAAAGAGAAAAAAAATACGGCTGAGCATAACGCTCAGTGAACGGATATAATAACAATGTAAGTAATAAGTATGAATCCTGGATAGTAAATAAAAAGTAGCGAAAATATCAAAAGTGTCATGAGGAAACCTGGAGAATGCGTCATGAAGAATAGGAAATAAACATGTAAATCATGGTAATACGAAGTATGGTAACGTGAAGTCAAAGATTTAATGAGATATCATGGATAGTACAAAAACATAAATAATAAGGAATGACCCACGAGCTCATATAATCAACATGTCATAATAATAATGTCGTGAATACATGCATATAATAGAGGGCTGCCTCAACAGTAATAGAGGGGTGACCTCTAATAATAATATGGGTGTAGGATCAGCTCCAATGGAAATGGATGTGAGCACACACCAACCAATCACCATAAACATGTAAACATGTAAACTAGGATGCACCCATACCCCCTGAATAATAATGGCCAAACAAGAAATGGTAATCTGGTAACTTGAAAAGGGACGCCGCGTGAAATCACTCTCCAAAACCGAAAGAGGTCGTGACACAGGTCCTTCATGTTTCAGGTCATGGTACCCTCCATGACTAGGTGGTAAGTCATGTAAATCATGGTCATGCGTCATATATAGCTCGGCATAGAATAAGTCAATAGAAATCAAAACATGTAAAGGATCATAGGCAAAAGAACATAAAAAGTGGAAACAGCAGTTCTGGGGATGAATCATGAAAAGAAAGAATGTCCTTACTGTGGCAAAAGACATAAAAATGGGGAAGCATAGCAGTTCTGGGGATGAATCATGAAAAGAAAGAATGTCCTTACTGAAAGGACGGAATATCCGTACCTTATGTCCGGCAGTAATGGAAAGAGAAGGATAAGGGATGGAAGCTACTCCTGCTTAATGCGATCTACATGTTAAATGACATATATAAGTTACTTGTTCATGATTAAGGTTTACTTTCCATTTTTAGTAACTTTCTATTTTTAGCAATTTTCTATTTTTAGTAACTTTCTATTTTTAGTAACTTTCTATAATTAGCATGATTCCTTGATTAGTACGTTCCATGATTAACATATTCCATGATTAACATATTCCATGATTAATATGTTTCATGATTAGTATTCTTGTTATATTGGGTACTTTCCAAAAATAGCAGCTTCTAATTATAGTAAGTTTCCAAACATAGACTTTCCTTAATTAACTTTCCATAAATGATAACTTCCCTGATTTAATAAGTTTCCATAATTAAACTTCCCAACAATAGACTTTCTAAAAATAGCAGGTTTCTATAAATAGCAGGTTTCTATAAATAGCAGGTTTCTATAAATAGCAGGTTTCTATAATTAGCAGGTTTCTATAAATAGTAAGTTTCCATAAATAGCATGTTTCTATAATTAGCAGGTTTCTATAAATAGTAAGTTTCCATAAATAGCATGTTTCTATAATTAGCAGGTTTCTATTTCTGTATTTACAATCCAAATCCTTGATCTTACATAATTTACGTAATTAGTCCTTTTAGTTATTAATTTAATTAAACATGATCTTTAATTATCCATTTTTGCAAAACAAGCCCTTATAATATCAAATATGGTATTTTCATACTTAATACTTTAATTACTGATCATACCTTGTACTTTTCATAATTTACACTTTTAGTCCCTCAGTTTTAAATACAATTCGAATTATATATATATTATATATAATTAATCATGTTTAACCCATAACAATTATCAAATGACAATTTATACCCTTCTACTTATTTTTCACAGAATCTATACATTATATTAACATGCCATAATCAGCCCCAAAGTTTCAGAAATTACAAAACACCCCCTTATACTTTTAAAACACAAATCGGGTAACCAATAAATGCACAAAACCCTAATTAAAATTTCCCCCAATAATTACATAATTTTTATACATTCATTAGCATGTATTGGACCTGGGAAAAATATAAAAACCCTAACCCTAATTCGTTTTCCAATTTATTTCTTCATTTCTTTCATAATTCAAAATCGGCAAGAATTAGAAATTCCACAATAATTATCTAAATCTTTTATACAATTTTTCTAACAATTTATCTGGTTCATACATGATATATACAAGTCATAAAAATTATAAAATCGAAAGTATAAATTTATTAAGCCGATTTCATTTTCTTGCTAAATTCTTAGGGTTAGAAACATGATTAATCTAAATCGACCCCTAGATCATGCATAAATAATTTTTCCCATGAACATACTGAATTAACATGATGAAACTTGAGTTATAAAAATACCTTTGACAATTGTTGATGATTTTTATGAATTTATGAAGGATTTTCGACGTCAATGAGTACCATAAATCAACCTCACCTTTAACCAATGAACAGCATTTCTAGCTTCCCTTGTCTCCAAGAACCTGGAAAAATCGTTCCTTGCTTGGAAAAAATCTTTATGTGCCGCCTTAGTGATTTATTAGGGTTGGAAAATTTGCTTTTTTTACTCAATGTATTACAAATGAAAAAAATGTTATATAAAGTTATACTAAGTGGGAATGCGATGGATTTTGGTTTTGAATGGGACTAAAATGATTTTTATTTTTAAAAAAATTATCTTAATATTATCCTTGATTTAATGTATTTATATTAATTGTATAAGTATATAAATACATAATTTCGGCTAAATAAATACATATATATATATAATATTTATTATTTTTCTTGCATAATATAAGATATTATAATCTTATAAAAATTTCATACTTGTCACATGATGTACTTTATAATTTATAACACTTGATTGAATTTTATTCATGCTTTTATTAAATTTTCTGACATTAGGGGCATTTTGGTAATTTTGCACTTGTTCTGATTTTAGGGTTTTACATTTTCGTTCTTGTTGGTTGTTTGTGCTTATTTGTCTAGGTTTTCCGGATTTTGGAAGATTCATGGTTCAAATATTGTGGAAGAACAAAGCAATGCCCACAATTTCCAGTGATGATCTCCAATCTTCTCTTCATAAAGTGGGAAATCTCTTATCCTTGTCTTTATCGAACTAACATCTATTCTTTTGGCATGTCCTTAGAATTTTTGTTTAGATTCCTTTTGACCCTTATTTTTAAACATTGAGGACAATGTTTCATTTTAGTTTGGGGAAGGATATCTTCGATATTGACTTGCACTTCACGCAACTTTGTTTGAACCTTTTTGAATTACCTTTTTGTGAAAAAGTGAAAAATTTTAAATTTTTGCTTACAAGAGAAGCTCAATAGAAGCTTAGGTCTTGGGGAAATAACACCACTTCTTTGGTATCGCTTGGTGTGAAATAGGAGTTAATTTTGACTTGACAGTGGAAACTGCCCTAGCTAAGTTCTTTATACCTACCTTTTGTGGGCCAGCTTTCACAAATCCTATGCATTGGATTTTAAAGTGTGAAGACAGAGTTGATGTTGTTAATATAAGTGTAATTGATTAAGCAAGGTTTATTGGAAAAACCTAAAAGCTTTTATCTGAATGATTTGTGTTCTATTTACTCCCATAAGACTCTTAACACACTAATCATACGTACTCTTTTTAATTTAACTAAGTCAAACAATGTCTTTAGAGAAAAAGTCTTACATTTTGAAAAAGAATCTTTTCATTATGTAAGTAGATTTTTGGGTTTCAACTTTATTGTGATTTTCTAAAGTGAAATTTTTTCCATTCTCAAAAATAGAATATAAAAAAAGAATGCCAATGATGCATTCTAATGCAAAAGCCTTATTTTTTTCATGCCAATGAAGCATTCGCAAAAATTGACTATAAAAGCTATATATAGTTTTTAATCGTTTGGCGTATCCAGTTGAGTGTGGACTCGGATGGGTCGCAACTAGGATGAAAAACTTTGTTACGTGGAATCAAGGTTCGGTAGGGCATTCATCACTAGGAAGCGCGGGCCCTAGGTGATGATTGCAATTAGGGACTTTAGGATTCTTGGCTTTGTAGGAAAAGGTATGTTGTCTGCGATAACCCAAACGTTAGCAGAGGAGTTGGGGGTTCGAAACTATGAAACACTGCTTGTTGATGCGATTTCCTATTTGGGATAAAGGACCTAAGTAGGGGTTCGAACTGAAGAAAAACATTCATATTGCGTAAAAATTATAATTTATTAGTATTTGGCAAATAAAAGAATGGGTTTTAAAAATTTCATTTTCTAAAAAATCATTTTTAGTTTTGTTTCCGGAATCTCTTTTTGCTTTGAGTCGAGGTGGTATTATGTTATTAACGTTTAAGCTCACAAAGCTTATTTATAATGCTTAGATCGATTTCAACTATGAAGATTAAATTGATCTATGTTGAGTTAAAAGAGTTGACACATATTAATCATTAATCTATTTCCTGGGGAGTGAAAAGTTCACAAGTTGTAAGTATAAGAGCTTAATCATTTGGATTTATATCGACAATGATCTTGTTTAATAGCTTTGTTTAGTCTAGTGAAAAGTCAGGGAAGACGAATTTTCCTCTTTTGTGCTCTATTAATCGGGAGTAGCCTATTTCAATGAGCCTAAAAGTTGCAAAGTTGCAATGATTGCCATTAATGTGTTTCCATGAGATTAAATGTTGAGAAAAAAGCTTAAGTTGTTTAAAAGGTGATTCATAAAAGGTGAAAACAAGGGCATTTTAGAAACTTGTTAGTTTATAAAGTGTACACTGATAATTGCGTTGAGGACACGGCAATCTTTAGTTTGGGGTTTTGATAAATGTTAATTGTATATAAAATTACCCGGGATTTTGCCAAATAAAGCCAATAAAATGCCAAAAGAATAGAAAAATGTGTGCTTTTGTGTCCATTGTGCAGGAAAGGATAATAAAGACAAAAGTGAGCAAAATCAGTCAAAACCGACAAGAAACGAAAAAGACAAGACAAAGAGTGAAGACGGAAAGACAATCAAAAGCCGGATCAGCCTGATACAAGAAATGAAGACCCAAAATAAAAGTCAAAGGCCAAAAAGAAAGCCAAAGGTCCAATAGTGACAAGTTTGCAAAGCTCAAGGGTTTATTTGATGAAATGAAGATCAAAGGGCCAAAGTTGAAAAAGATAAAAGTTGTTTTTTTTAAGGGGAAAAAGAAAATAACAAACACAAGGGCCAAATTTGTCAACTCTGAAACTTGTTTTTACACTACAAAGTTGGGAATGAAACGCAGGGACCATTTTTGCAATTACTTCAAAGTTCAAATATAACACGCGGGTTTAAAATTTCTCCAACCGTTTCCCAATTGATTTTCCCGCCAAATTCACCAATAAACCCAATCACCCACAAATCCTTCCCCGCTCCTCTATACTTCAATTAACCTCGTATTAATCTCCCTACACATCATTTCGCCCACGTGTCAATCTCTGATTGGATCTAACACCTCATCAACATCATCAAACGGCCATAAATTGAAGAAAAATGATCTACGGCTCACATTGAAGGGAAGATTCGAGAATTTGTCACCTCTCTTCTTCAACTCTCTATAAATAGGACAACTAGGGTTCATTTTAATAGTTAGTTAGTAGTTTTAATTTTCAGTTTATAGTTTTCCTTATTTTTTAAGCATTTTCTTTTGAGATTTGAGAAATCAGCTTTAAATACTTGTACCTTGTATCCTTTAGCTTGTACTTTACTTTTTTGAGTAATAAAATTCAGTTTTAAAGTTTCTTTGTTCTTTGATTTCAAAATTAAGCTGTTTTTACTTCAATAAGCTTTAATAAGCTCATTTGAGCTTATACTTGTTAATAAGCTCAAATTCAGTTAAAAATTTGTTAAAAGTCATTTACTTACTAGTTTTGTCCAAATTAAATCAAATCATGATCACTTGAGTTCATTGGATTCATTTTGGAAGCAACAAGGAGGTAATAAGCTCTTAGAAGCTTATTAAGCTTTTAAGCTGGTTTAGAGGCTATGGTAGCCGTTAGGAACTTGAATTAAGGCTGATCATTCAGAAAAGAGCTGCTAGTAGCACGTGAGACTACAAATTCACAGGTGTACAATACTTTAAATTTCATTTCAGCTTAATATTAGCTTAAGACATTTGCTTATTTCTATTCAATCTTGTTCAATTCTCTTCAAACATGGTTGTTTAAGTTTTATCTCTAGCTGTTTTAATTTTCATTAGTTAAAATTTGTGTATTCTTAATTTCTCTTTTAATTCTGTCATTTAGTCTTAAATAAGCTAGGAGAGAAACTAGCTATTTCTTGTCAATAAGCTGTGGATTTTAGTTTTAAAATAGCTTAAGTAGGTCATTTTTAGTAGAAGTAGATATAAGGTTTTAGCTGAATTAGTTTTTAAATCAGTTTTTAAGTACAAATAGTTTGGGACAGTCAAAGTTAAGGAGTGTTTGGTACAAGCTTTATTTGACTCTTAAAGTCAACATAATTCTGTTAAATTCTTTCATTTAGCTGAGTTTAGTCAATTTAACAAGTGTACAATAGGTTTTAAGAGTTAGTGTGAAGAATTTAAGAGTTTTGAGCTTAAAAGGATTAAGCTTGCACCAGGACAGTTTAGAGATCAAATTAGTTTTAGTGTTAAGTTTCTTAAAGGCAATTTAGAGCTCACATTTGAACAGTATAGATTTACATACATGTAGTGAGACAGCTTATGAGTTTACATTTAAGAAATTTAGCCTGCAAGTAAAATTGGCCAATTGCATCAGCAAACAGCAGTTTAAACTGCTGTTGCTTGCCATTTTCTAGACACTTTTTAGTCTTTATATTTAGGAATTAGAAGTTAGGATTAAGTACTTTGTTAGTATTCCATTAGGTTTATAAAAATCACCTCTTAAGTTTCATTTTCAAGCTTTTAGATTAGCTTAAAATTTCTTGCAAAAGTAGTATAGTGGCAGTCTAGAGAGATAGCTTATTTCGTTTTGATTTTTAAGTTTGAGTTGTTTTTATCAAAATCTTTATACCTAGGTTTATTCAACATTCATTTTAGAGCTTATTTCCAAAATTTCAACTTCTAAGGTTTAGGAATAAGTTTTTTAGCTTATAAGAAAAAGCTTATATTCAGTGATAAACTGAACCTTGCACCTTTTAAGATAATCTTTCTTGTTATTCTTGTTAATACATAGCTTATTTCTCTCTAGATATGTTTAGTACATATCTTAAGCTCCACTAAGTTTCTTTTGTTTTTCATTTTCCTCTAGAAATAAGCTAGAAATAAGCCAAAACTTAAAAAGTTAAGAAAACCCCTAGTTTCTGTGACAGTTTCAAAATGCTTAATTTCTAGCTTATTCAGTGGATAAAAGTAGATAGTGCTTTTATTAAAGTTGTTTAGTATAAGCTCTTCTATAACTTTGTAGATTTAAGTTTTTGCTAATTCTCACTTTTTAATAAGCCAAAAATAAGCCATAGCGTAGGGTTTGTTTTGTAATTTTCCAATAGTATAGGGTTGACCGTTTTAACTGAAGTGTAAATTCCCAGTAGTTACACCGCCTACCCTTCTCTTTCTTTAAATACATTTCCTACCCTGTCTTTTGTTAAATAATAAATAGTTTTAATATTTTTAATAATTAGTTTAATAAAAATTAGGGTTTAGATTTAATTGATA
Source organism: Tanacetum coccineum (assembly GCA_026074375.1). Classification (NCBI taxonomy): domain Eukaryota; kingdom Viridiplantae; phylum Streptophyta; class Magnoliopsida; order Asterales; family Asteraceae; genus Tanacetum; species Tanacetum coccineum. The sequence goes on along the minus strand of BQNB010032280.1, from coordinate 8,472 downwards.
AAATTAGGCTTCAATTAGTTTATAAAAATTAGGGCTTTTTGTTCCATTTGATTTCTGCACATTTTTAGTATTTTAAAACCATTTTTCATTATTTTTCCAATTAAAATTGTATTTTCTAGGAATTTAAATAGATTTTAGTTAATTTCTTTTTCTTAAATAAATCATAGAAAATAGAAAAATAGTTGAAAATTTTTAATTCTTTTTGTGAAAATTTTCTTTTTAAATCTAGTATTTTTGAAAAATAAAAGTAAATTATAGTGCTAATTTTTAGAAATGTTTATTTTTGTTAATTCATTTATCTAAATCATAAAAAATACAAAAATAGTTAAAAAATTCTAATTCTTTTTCCTAAAATTTTCTTTTTAAATTTGTGATTTTAGGTATTTAAAATTTGTGAAGATAGTGATTTAGATTTTATTTCAGTTTTAGACTCGCGATTTTATTTCGTTGCCTTTAATTTGCGAGCTAGTTAATTGTTTTTAGTTCATTGCTATTATATTTGTAGTGTAAATACAAAGTTCAAAAATCTTTATCATTCTTACTCGAATCCGAATTATTCCCAAATCTCAATTCCGACTTCTTCGAGGAATTTTACGGACCGTGGATTAAAGTACTTCTAGGATTAATTACTTACGGTATCTTGGTTAGTGAAAGTTTGCACTATAGAGATATATACTATACTTAACACATCAAAAATCAAATACCATAGTTCTTCCGAATGGGTAAGAAATGACAAACTTGGTTAGCCGATCAACAACCACCCAAATCGCATCATGTCTTTTCTGAGTAGTAGGCAAACCAGTAACAAAATCCATGGAAATCTCATCCCATTTCCATATAGGAATCTCCAACGGCTGTAACAAACCACTAGCCCTCTGATGTTCAATTTGTACCTGCTGACAAGTCAAACATTTGGATACAAACGTTAGCCACATCTTGCTTCTTGCCATTCCACCAAAGTACTGTATTCAATCTCTGTACATTTTGTTGAACTGGTCATGAATAGTAATGGAGAACTATGAGCTCTCCATCATACTTCTCGCGAAGTGGCCTATCTTAGGAAAACCATAGCTATCTTCAAACCACACAACACCGTCATCATTCAACACTTGAACTCAGTAGATTTACCGTCGTCCAACATTCTGCACAATAGCCCACAAACCCACGTCGTTCCCTTTGGAGCTTTTTTGATCTGTAGCATGAGGTTAGATTCTATCTCACTAATCGCCCTATATCCACAGAAACCTCGTACACATGCTAAACATCTTAAATGCTTAATTCATGAGGATTATGGAATCAAAACAAGCTATATCCAGATTTTCGGACTAAGTGCGTCACGGCACCACATTAGCCTTGCCCCAGATTGTATGGATGTTAGTGTCATAATCTTTCAGAAGTTCCAACCATCTTCTCTGTATCATGTTAAGTTCTCGCTAAGTAAAAGAATATCTTGAGATCTTATGATCTGTAAATATTTCACAAGCTTCACCATTAACAGATAGGTCTCCAGATCTTCAATGCAAAAACCACGCAGCTAACTCAAGATCATGGTTTGGATAATTTACTTCATATGGCTTCAGCTACCTTGAAGCGTAGGCGATCACCTTCCCATGTTGCATCAAAACACAAAAACCCAGACCTTTCTTCGATGCATTCTGTGTATCTGAAAACCACCGGAACCTGATGGAAGAGTCATATACGGAGCAGACACCAATCTCTCGTTTTCAATTCCTCAAAACTTCTGACGCTCATCCGTCCACACCTAAATTCTCACACTTTCTCAGCAGTTGGGTAAGAGGTAAGCTAATCGGGAGAAACCTCAACAAACGTCTGGTATAATAAGCAGCAACAAGCCCAGAAAAATTCTCACTTCGTAACTCGTAGTATGTCTCGGCCATTATGGGTGATAGCTTCAACCTTTGATGGATCCATAATGATGCCGTCTGCAGATACAATATGACCAAGGAAAGCGACTTGCTGTAACCAGAACTCGCACTTCGAAAACTTCGCATTAACAAACTTCTTCTGTTAAGAATCTGCAACATACATCCGTAGATGTCGCTCATGTTTCTTCTTCAGACTTGGAGGTAAACGAGTATGTCGTCGATGAAAACAATAACTAACTTATCAAAGAGTTACTCGGGAAAATAAGTTCATCAAATCCATAAACACGGCAGGAGCATTAGTCCGACCGAAGGGCATAACCATGAACTCGTTAGTGCATAACGCGTACGAAAAGCAAGTTCTAGAAATATTCCTGCTCTCTCACATGAAGTGATGATAACCAGATCGCAGATCAATCTTAGAGAAAATTATTTTGGCCACCCCTTGCAGTTGACTCAACAAATCGTCGATTCCACGGTAGAGCAGACTAGCAGGTTACAGAATCGTTAATACGGTTGAGTTCGCGGTTAATTCAATACACAAGCGCATTTGCTCCCATCCATTCTTCTTACAAATAGGACGGTGCACCCCAAGGCGAACACTAGGGTCTAATAAAATCCATTCTCAAACATCTCCTGTAACTGCTCCTTTAAACTCCTTCAATTCAATCTGGTGCCATACGATACGGATAGCCTTGAGAATAGTTTCAGCACGGGAATTAACTCAATGCCAAATTCAATCTCTCTAGCCGGAGGAAGTCCAGGAAGTTCATCGGGAAAAACGTTAGTGAATTCACGAACAACAGAAAGATTTTCAATATTAGGACTCTCCAAAGATGTGTCCATAACAGAAGCCAGAAAACCTTGGCACCCATGAGAAATCAAGGTACGAGCCTTCATAGCAGAGATAAGCTTAACGACTTAGCTGGTTGGGAACCATGATAAAAACAAAAATCAGGTTGTGGCGAACGTTACAAAGATCAACAAGTCTGAGCATAGCAATCAATGGTAGCTGATGAGAGCCACAAACCATGCCAAGAATCACATTCAAAGTTCGAGCATGTGGATAGGAAGTAAATTCGCAGGCGAATACGTCATTCCATAACGTAGATGGGGGGGGGGGGGGGGGCGGGGGGTGGGGGGGGGGGGGGGGGGGGGGGGGGGGGGGGGGGGGGGGGGGGGGGGGGGGGGGGGGGGGGGGGGGGGGGGGGGGGGGGGGGGGGGGGGGGGGTGGGGGGGTGGGGGGTGGGGGGGGGGGGGGGGGGGGGGGGGGGGGGGGAGGGTGGGCAGTAACATATCATGGTCAATAAGCTATGTTCTTCATTTGGGGTTGAAATGATTATTCGTTCAATTAAATGGTGTAGGAGGTTCATATTAAGTTCTTAGCAAAAGTTGTAGATATAATAGATTGTGTAGCCCGCGTATCAAATAAAACGAGATAGTATACGAATCTCAATGTGAGAATACAGGTAATAGGACCTTGAAGTCTTGGCCGCCGAATCACGAGTCGTAGCATAAACCAGTCCTGTAGTAGAGGTATATTGATAGTCTAGCAAATCCTGCTGGATACTCTGTTTCTGCTTCCCTAGGGGACAAATTCTTACCTTATGTTGAGTAGACCCACAAGGTAAAACATCCCCCAGTTAGACTTTAACGAACACGTGATGAGGCTTTCCACAGGTGTTTCAAAAAGGTGGAGGAGGCAAAGTATTAGTAGACCTCCTATGACCTGCAGAACCTGAAGCATGACCCTGGTTTAAAAATCCCGAGTTGATGATTCCTGTGCTGACGCTAGGTTGTAGTTACCCTGACCCTGGCGCGTTCTTTCCCATTCCTACCAGTAAACACTCTGATCCTGACCAGAAAATCCTGTCGTTTTTCGTATATCATAACCCCGATACCTGACTGGACCGATGCTCAACACTTTGGTCCTGACGACCCCTATACCTCATGCTGACCAGGGTCATAAGACCCTTTGCTTCTCCTGTTGGGCCCTGTCCCTGTTCTGAATACCGTATTACCTTTCTATAAGCTGATTCGAATTTCGCTCTCATGCAATAATTAATGTTACGGGCGGCGCCGCAACCTGCGCAACATTGTATAATCCGTATTACACGATCCGAGTCCAAACCACTTCTTTAGCCCCAACTTGAAATGTCTAGGCTTGCCTCTGGGCGTCTCCCAGCAGTAGCTCCAACGAAATTTAGCCATTCTAGTGAACCTCTCATGTACTCCCCAGAATTCTCTCGATTCCAGCTGGACATATCTACCCAATACTCCTGCTCATAAAGTTTGCTGTTCAGATGCTCCGGGGAAAATACTGTGTAAAGATCTCACGAAGGCAACCCAAGTACAAGTATAGGCAAAAAGCATCACCTCCAACATGGTATGCAATATGAGCTTTTCACCAGATCAGTGCATCACCTCTAGTTTAAACGCAGCCAAGACGAGTCTTGAAGTTGTCGGGAAACCTAAAACTTGAAAATAACTTGTCCCATATGCGTAATCCTGTCTTCTGCCTCCGGCAGGATGTAGGTTAGTGGCAGTCAGACCGAAAGCGACAAGGCGGCTTTAACTTAGTCAAACCTTTCGATCCAACATGAATCCCTTGGGGCTATAGCATCACCACCACCACCATGAAGGTCCAGCACCATTCCTGATGTCATTGGTGATCTGTGTTCTCAAAGCAGCCGTAAGGTTAGGGAGAGCATTGGCCAAGCTAGCTTAAGTAATCTGGCTCGAAGTTAGGAACATCGTATCTGAATTTCCTACGGGTAGTCACCATCTGAACGTCGAGAAAGAAAAACAATTAGCAAACGAAAACAAGATAGGTTACGGAAGAGAGTTACGCAGAAGGAACCTAATGTCTACCCAATCCTCACAGGTCATAACACAAGCATAAACAACGGAAGTCTCAAATAAATAACCAAAGGAAAAATAAGTCAACATCACCTTAAGGTACATAAGTTCTTAAAGGGACAGACTATCCCAAACGAGAAATAACCGAAAATAACGAAGGTCATTTCTCGAAAGTAACAAATCACTATATCAAAAACTAAGATCTCTAGGGTAAGTCAACAATCAGCTCTCATATCCCGAAAGCAAACCCCAAGCTCCTAGCTTAGAAACTGCCGCAGGGAAAGAAGTTCGCGGCTGAGCTTACTAAGCTAGAGAACAGAATATATAGTAATCGAACGCAAAACAAAAGTAAGGATAATCAAAGGATACGATATAAGGTGCAAAGGATATCACAAGACATGATCAAAGGAATACAAATATAAGGTAAGACAAATCAGAAGTCAATTCATAGTGTAAGGTAAGATGAATCAGAAAATCAAATCAAGTCCAATTACCGAGCCCAAACAAATCATATCATAGTAACCATGGAGTCGCGAGCTCCAAAATGTGAAAGACGTGGAATGCACCCATACATCAGTCACCAAATATACATATATCATTTTGTAATTAATCCATCGAAATACAAAAAAAAATCTAGGATGCATCCTTACGCCCTTAACATATAATAATCCTTCATAATGCTGCATATAATTTACAAATGGGGGACGGTTTGAGAAATCACTCACCCGCCACATGAGTCATCTGCCAAAGGTGCATCAATGACACGGCCATGTTACCTTCATGGCTAGGAAACAAATAGTGGCTCGGGTCTCAAACTGAAGGGTTCAAAGCAAAGTCATATCAAAGTTCATTTCAAAGGGATCATAGCAAAGGTTCAATGCCAAAGGTTCAAATATCAAAGGTAGCATAGCAGGGTTCAAATAGAACATAATAACAGATCATATAAGAGAACCAAGATAAAAGGCTCAGAGCAAATGTAGCAAATCACATAAGTAATCAAAGATAGAGAGGAATATGTCATGAGAAACCTTAACGATAAGGTCAGAATATCTGTACCTTATTCCGAAGCAAAGCAATAATCAAAGAAAACACCACAGGAATATCAAAATCACTCCTCTTGACGACATAAAGACAATGATAAAATTCGAATTACAAACCATTCATTTAAGTTATACTTTCTATTTTTAGTAACTTTCCATTTTTAGTAACTTTCCATTTTTAGTAACTTTCCATTTTTAGTAACTTTCTATTTTTAGTAACTTTCCATTTTTAGTAACTTTCCATTTTTAGTAAGTTTCCAAAATTAGTAATATTCATCATTTGAGATTCTATTAAGTATTTTGAATAGTTTAGGGACTTAACATGTCAACCTTACAAGTTTAGGGTTAAATATGACAACTTTCCATATTTTAGGGTTTAATATACAAAATCAACAATTTTCAAGGTTAAAAGTGTAAATATCAAAGTTTCACATTTTATTCAGATTATACACCTCCTTATTCTGTATTTACAATGTCAACCCTTAATTTATAACATTATCTTATTTTGCCCCTTTTTGTTTATTAATTATTTAAACAATATCTTTAATTATCCATAATTACAAAACAAGTCCTTATAGATTCAAATATGACAAATTCATACTTTATACATTAAATACTAACCAAACCTTCCACTTTTCAGAATTTACAATTTTAGTCCCTCTATTTTAATTAATTAATTTCTAATTACTTATTATATGTAATTAACCATTTTAATCCAAAATAATATCAAAATGACACTTTATACCCCCCAACTTATTTTATACAGATTATAATAAGTATAATAACATGTTTAAAACAGACCTCATAGTTTCAGAAATTACAAATCACCCCCTTATACTTTAAAATCCAAATCGGCTAATTAAATAAATCCACAAAACCCTAATTTGATTTTTCCCAACCACAAACACAATTATTACCCAATCATTAGCATTAAATGAACCTGGAAAAATTAGCAAAACCCTAACCCTAATTTGTTTAAACCTTTTTTTCTTTCTTTTCCCCTTTATTCGCAAATCGGCAAACAAAGAAAACCCCCAATTAAATTTTTGAATCTCTTCTAAATTTTTCCAACAATTTATCTGAGTTACATATGATATATAAAACCTTAGAAAAATATAAAATCAAGTGTACAAATATTATTGGGCCGATTTCATAATTATTTCGAAATTAGGGTTTCTAATTTGTTTTAATTCATACGATCAATATAACATGCATGGATATTTTTCCTATGTATATTATGAATTAGAATGATGAAAAATGAGATACAAAAATACCCTTGATGATCCTTGATGATTTGATGAATTTATAATACTCGGTTGAGTTTATTTCGAACCAAACGATTACCACGATCGAACCAAGCAATCCACAATCTTCCCACTATTTTTCCCACCTTCTTTGATCTCCAAAACACCTTAGAAAAATAGTCCTAGCCCTTGAAAAATCTTGATGCCGCCTCCTTTTTGTTTTTAGGGTTTCGGTGTGTTTTGTTTTTAGGTTTAACAAAATAAAATGCATAAAAGAAATATAATAGGTATTTTGGCCGAATTTTTGGGCTTCTAAATAGACTAAATCAGATTTTTAAACTTGCCCAATTTATTTTGTTATTATCCTAATTTATTTAATTTAATTGTAATGTATACATAAATAAATATAATTAATTCGGCTAATATATATATATACATAAGTATTAATTATTTTTCTTATACAATATAAGGTATCTTAATCTTACATAAATTTCATAATTGTCATATGTTGTATTTTTATAATTTCTAGAATTAAAATGAAATTTATGCATGCTTTTATGTAATTTTCTTGCATTAGGGGTATTTTGGTAATTTTACACTTGTTGAGATTTTTAGGTTTTACAACTTCTTCCCCTCTAAAAAACATATTGAAACAGCTAGGGCTGTGGTTGTGTCTGGCTAGCCAATAGGCATAGCGACAGGAACTTGAACTGCAGATGATTATAAAACGGTTAAGCAAAAGAGACCACAACAAAAGAATTGAACACACTAAAAATTTAAGCATACCAGGAAGTATTTGATTATAGCCACCATGACCGCCATGAAGCGTAGCCAAAACACCAAGAAGCTGGGCATTGTCATAAGTAGCGGGCTCGATTTGCTCATAATTGTGGTCTGCAAAATTGTCGTAAGCATCAGGCAGCTATAGGTCGGCAACACGGATTAGCAGTAAAAGACAATACATTTGAACTAATCCCATGTGAGTGTCGTTTTGCCAATTTGTTAAATTTTCTTTAGAAGTCGACTTTTTCTAGATATGGGCATCTAACAATTGAAGAATATATCAACACATAACACACTGAAAACAGAGAACATCAATTTACTTTAGCTTTTGTATTGCTAAACTTGGACTCGCTAGCGGTGATGCTCTTTCAGATGATGAACTTTATGAAATATATTGTGCAAATTTATACTCGGAAGTGTACTCAGTGACTCTTCAGGAAAGATTATTTGAAGTCAGTATCGATGTCAACAAAATGAAGGAATGAATAAACGAATTTGCACTAAAAGCAAATGAAAAAAGGGAGCATGAAGGACACTAAGAATCGTTACGGATAGTTTTAATGAAAGGACTATGTGAAACTGCGGTTCAAGAATTAAAGCAACAATTTTTTGTTTACAAAAAGCATGGATATTTTATCAGATAAACTTCCTTGTTTCTACTAT
>BQNB010032279.1:31004-53300 GCA_026074375.1 Tanacetum coccineum | reverse complement strand
AGTGGATCAACCATATTAGGGGTCAAGGTAGTATGAAGACTATTACCCGATGGTATCATTTCTACACAATCACGTTTTCCTAGACATATCAACAGCGATACAGACAAAAGCTGGTTTTCTAAGACCTAACATGCACATCCATCACAAGAAGCAACACCACTAAGAGGTTTCATACAATCATAAATAAACACAATAAGAGGTTTAGCCAAGCATGTTAAAGATAAAGCAAGAATAATAAATCAAACAACACATAGACATATTGAATGATTAAGTAAACCTTATTTGATTAAAGCATGAATTAGAAGAGGTACAATAGGGGTTTTAGGCCGTAAAATCGTCTCCTACAACTGCTAAACGAACTAGGGTTCGTACCCTCTTTTTATTCTAAAGTTACACACTCAAAACCGGAAATTCAGGTTTGTATATATAGGAAAAACGTTATGACGGCGTCGCATTTTAATCGTGACGTCGTCATGAAAGAGAATATTCTAGATAATGGACTGGGTCGTATGCTCTGACGCCGTCGTAGAACCATGTGACGCCGTCTTGGTCTTCGTGGTGACGGCGTTACGTTGTATCTGTGACGTCTTATCCAGCCACTGTAGAGAAATTCTTGATCAATGTTGGTGTAGGTCCGTAGTCTTGTCCATTTCTTTTCCAAATGAGCCCAAGTCACTTGTAATTCTTCCAAATGCCTTCCAAATGAGAAATACCTAAAAAGGAACGATTAAGTACCTATTTTGGGCATAAATGCACGATTTAGGGGGTTAAACGACCCCGAAAAAGTGTATAAATTGACACCTCCTCAGTAAGTCACGGTAGCAAAATATGGATGAAAGCGTTATGCTATAATCCTTTCAGATATAAAATGTGCTAAATAAATTATAAAACATGATTAAAATCATGTAGATATATGATAATGCGTATGATGTGTACAATCTGATTATTGGGTATGATATGGAATAAACCTATGTAAGGTTTATATGCGAAAGAGTTGAGTAGACTAAAAATGATGCATTGGCATAAAAATTAAATAAGTTGTCAACTTGGGATTGACAAGAGAATGATAAATGCATTGTGCAAATGCATATGAATTGTATAAGATATGAAATTGACAAATATCATATAGATCTTGTCCAAGATAATGATTTGTAATGAAATTGCATAAGGCAATAAAATGTGAAAAATGGAAATGTGATGAAATTGCGTAAGGAAATAAAATTTGGAAGTAGAAATGTACTTGATTGGAAAAGTACATGGATGATGATTGAGTAAAGAATGATAATCTAATGCTCTAGTTTGGTATCCTTCAGGATGGCCTAGTTTGTCTTTATGACATATGTAGTGGCATCCTTCGGGATGGCCTAGCTTGCTTTTAGGGCATGGTTAATAAGTTTGCCTTTATGACATGGTGGATAAGCTTGCCTTTATGGCATGATTGATAAGATTGCCTTTAGGGAATATGTGATCGTATCCTTCGGGATGGCCTATCTTGCCTTTATGGAAAGAGTTTTAGCTTGTGCATGGGTATTAATTTGCCTTTATGGCATGAGTATTAGCTTGCCTTCATGGCATGGGGTTAAGCTTGCACAAGAGTATGGTTAAGTGGCGAAGCCCTATGAGGAAAGGCCAAGTTTCCTTTGAGAAAGTTAGTGAGATTGGATCTAAGGCTAGAAAGACAATATTAAAAATGAAAAAGATTAGTAGACATGTTGGTAAGTGTTTAAAGATAGAAAGGAAATGAAAATGTAGACGGGTATGAGTGTTATATCGAATATATATAAGTAGGATGATTTATAATCTCCTTGTTTAAATGGATTGAGATGCCTCTTCATTTAAATAAAGAAATTGTAAATCACCAAACCATAAGTTTATAACTTTTTATTTACATAGATTGGGATGCCTCTTTATGTAAATAACGAATTGTAAATAAGTGGGCTTATGTGTATCCAATATGGTATGAGTACGGGTAAAGATATAAAAAATGAGAACTAAAATAAGTCTGATGTTGTTAGAAATGAGAGTAGACTTTAATGGAAATTTTTAATGGCACTAAGGTTGTGTATCAAACCTTAAGTTAGATGCCTAGAATGAAGTTCGTGTCTTAAGTTGAGAAGATAATCGAGTAGATAATTCTTAAAATCTTAAAAAGCAAGTTGCTTAAGAAAAGATAGAGCTGGAATTGTTGGTGCCATTTAGATGGTACTCGTTAGAAATTAGTAAGAAATTATCGGCATTTGAGATAAGTGGTTGTATGTGAATTAAGAAATGTCTAGACAATACGTGTTGTTAATAAGTAGAATATGAGATTGACCGATAAATGACTGTAGGTCATTTTAGTACATTGGTTAATGGCATGGAAGTGACATTGAAGTTTGACTTATATAAAGTCAAAAGGGTAAACTTTCCAAATGACAAGTCGTCATTGTTGGAAATTTTAGGTAAGTTTGTGAAGTGGCGTATTGTTTTTAGTAAAATTTTGAGTAAAATGAAGAATTTCCATAATGTGATGTGCTACCAATTAACTCGGTGTCATTAGGAATAGTTGAAATTATGTGTTTAAGTTAAGTTGTTAGTTGTATGACTAAGATTTAATTGATTTTGCGATCATTGATTTAGTCTTGTGTATAGGTTTGATTGTTAAAAATTGGCATCATGGCTATGATGTGGACATAGGATGTAGAGAAGTGGGTGAATGATTATAAGAGTTAAACAAAGATATTTTGGGGACGAAATCTAAATAAGGAGGGTAGATTTGTAACACTCCAAAACCAGTTTTTAAGTATTAAATTACGAAAATGCCATTGGGTAAGTTGACTACGACTTTTAGTAGTTTGAATGCGTTACGTGATTGGATAGTCAATGCAATAGTTAAACTATAAGTATTAATATTATGTAAATGGTTTTAGAAAATATGATGTGTCACATTTATGAGAGAATAATACCTAAGGGACTAAAGTTGCCAAAGTGGCAAACTTTTAACTATCAAGTAGCTAGACACTTCCCATAGCTTCCAAAAAGTTCCAGGTTTCTTAGGTGTTTATGTGTGTCACATATACAAGAAGGAGGGAAAAGATGATGATCTAATAAGGTGTTGATTCTTGGTGGATTATGTGTGTTTATGACAAGAATAAGCTCTAGCAATGATCTTACACTATGTAAGTAATCTTAATTTGAGTTGTTTGATGATTTATAAAGTAGGATTCACATACCCAAATTGGGGGGTTTTAGGTAATTATGGTACTAAATCAAGTATTAAGGTGTTATTAATAATTGGTTAAGGTAATTTAGTATTTTAAGTGAAATTGGTAATTTGAGGATGATGTTATGTTATGATCATATAAATAATAAAAAGGGATTTGATTATGGTTATCAATAAGTTAGAACTCCTTTAATTATTATGTAAATTAGAGTTGAAATTGGAGGTTTTCGTTATATGATCATAGTGATGATCATATGAGGATTTGAAATGAAAAGGGTGGTAATTAGGTTAGATAAATCCTAATCATGTATTGTTTTATGTAATAATGAATATGGTGATGATTATGGTATTAGGATGGTAAGCTTGGATATGATGATGATGATATATTATGATATGTGAATAAATATTTGTATTATGTGTATTGATTGTTAAGTGTTTAAGGGTGTGAATTAGAAGACTTAGAATGGATGTGGAAACTAGGCTAAATAAGCTCTAGTAAAGGAGTATTCTTGGTTTAGTCATGGGACTAATCAAGGTTTGTGTTTTGTTCATGATGACTATGATATGATGATTTGTTAGTATGTGTTTGAGGTTTAGTGTGGTAAGTATGAAAATGAATGTGTGAATGGATAAGTGTCTTAGACATGATGTATATGTATGCTTTTGATTATGTCATTTATGAGTAATATATTGTATGCGGGTTACTTATTAAGAGTAAGCTTACCCTTTTAGTTGTTGACATTTTTGTAGGATCATAAGATGCAAGTAAGTCTTTGGTTAAGGCCTTGGATGGAAAGTAAGTAGATTGGAAGATACTGATTATGCGTGTAGGCGTAAGTAAAATGCCGAGCGCAATCATGGTTGAACCCCCAAGGTCGATGTCTATGTGTTTTCGGATGGTCTTATAAAATGGTCAAGTGTGTATTTGTATCTTATAAACTTGTACGTGGTTAGGTATAAGAGTTGCATGTAAAATGGGTCAAAACGGGTGTTTGGTCAACCCGTAAAGTATATGTTTATGAGTCATTTAGACCACGCATAATTATAAAAATGAAGTAATGTATTGCTATAGAGAATTATGAAAAGTTTCGTTGAATTTCGAGTCTTGAAAGTTGGTTTTCCAGAAACGAAGCAAAATGTAAAAATATATCTTTTTCTAAAGTTTCTGTAGGAACCATATGGCCAAATGGTATTTCAGCATATGGCCATATGCTCAGCTCAAAAATTTCTGCAGTGGCCATATGGCCACATGGTATTTCTGCGTATGGCCACATGCTTCTGTCAAACTATAATTTGAGATTTTTCTAGTTTTAGTCAATCTTCAAAAAATCACATATTTTAATTCGTAATGAGTTAGAAGTCGTGTCATCCGCCGTTTTAAAGGTAATTGAGTCTAGTTTTATGTAAAAATAGTCTCAAATACTGATTTATAAATGATTCTTGTCAGATTATAAAAGAGTTACAACGGTCCGTTTTGGTATGTCGTTTCCGTAATTTTTTTTATTTTGGTCAAATTTAGAGTCAGAAAAGGGGCGTTTCATTGAGTATCAGTACAAACCTCCCATGTGTTCAGTTGCAAGGATTTTGGTCACATCCTGGATGAATTTCCTAAGAAAATTGTCTCGGATGTGTTAAAGAATTTAGAGAATCCTAGACAAGTTGTTAGATGGGCTCAGGTTGGTCCGAAGTTGGGGTTTAAGCCGACTAAACAAGTTTATCAACATGTCTTTAAGAATAATGGTGCTAACACAAGTGATAAAAAAAGGAAGATGGATTTACTAGACAGAAGGTAAGTAATTCGAACCCTTTTGATGCGCTTAATACGGTTGAAAACGATGCTGATTTGTGTACGAATGAGGAGAATTCAAAGTTGGCTGAGAAAGGGGACAATTCTGATGTGGTATCTTCTGCTCATGGGAATTCATCATGGCATTTGGTAGTCCAACTACTACCCCTCTACCAGAAATGATTAATGACCTAGAAAGACAGATGCTGGATGAGAAATTTGTGCTTGTGAATGATGATGAGAAGACGCTAAAAAAGGTTCATGATTCGGTTAATGCGGATAGTGATAGTGAATTGGACGAGGTGTTTAATGAAACTGCAGGTTTATGGCATCAATAAGTTCTAAGGTTGGTAATAACTCTAAAAGATGTAGTGGTATGGAAAATCAGATCTTGTATAAACAATGGAGAAAGGTTTATAGTGAAGACCCGTACCATGATGCTCAACTGAAGTTAGCTAATCCATTTGATATTAGTCTTCGTGGTCAACTTTGATTGCGTATGTAGGTCTCATAAGTTTGACACGTCATTCTTATGATATGTTAGGTTTTAAGCATAAATATTGCTTTGTTTCCCCGTATATGTGAAAGGTTGAGAAGTGAGACTCACCCACATCATATGTACTTAACTGTTTTTAAGTGAAATATTATCAAATTTTGTTATATGAAATTTGTCATCAACACACCAATTATAGTTGCAATTTTTGCGATCATAAACAAACCAACATGATTGTTGGCTCCCTCCAAAACAAGCCACACAACTATTCATTACACCCTTTATAAATAATTGTCAAATAACTTTAAAATTATGACGAAATTATTTTCAAAGAAAAATATGCAAATGTGTAAAGTGATAAGTTTATAATCTAGTCAAAGATACATAAATAAAATTAACATTTCATTCGGTCCCTCTAAAAGTATTCTAAAATCTTTCATCACATCTTTAAGAGCTAACACAACCATTCATCATACCTAAACTATTAAATAACTTTATAAATTATGATGAAATTATTTTCAAAGCAAAGAATGCAAATGTGTAAAGTGCTAATTTTATGACTAATCAAATAAATATAAATCAAATTAACCTTTCATTAATTCTCTCCAAAAGCCTTCTAAAAATCTTCTTACATATAAGTGGAGCTGCACTTACTAATTCATTTTCACTTCTCCCACTCACCTATGTGGGATAGAGATTAAGATCTTCTCAAATTAAGTTAATTACGATACATCACATTCACTAATCACGGATAAGTAAAATATATAAAAACTTTTTTTAATTAAAATTCGGGTGGCACACTTGTGCATTTCTTCTCACAACAAAACTTAACAAGGTCAATCATGCTAGACTTAAATCACTACAAGAAAAAGGGGTTCGGGCGACGGGGTTTACCCCGGTGACACATGTCGTCAGAGAAACCCCACTAAACGACAAAAAGTCATGCGAAAATAGTTGACTGAGATCACCGTTTGGTATATTCTTTGGTCAAATTTGACCAAAAGTTTCCCCGACGATATGTGTCCGGGAAACTTCTAATAAACTTTGACCAAAGACTTGACAAAATATATTAACCAAAATTTTGGCTTTGAGTTTTCCCGCCATGTTTTTCCTGACGACATATCTTCGGGGAAATTTTTGGCCATATTTGACCGTGTTTAACTAGTATGATTAGCGGTATTGACAATAGGCGGGTGACGTGTCATTTTCTTTCTCGCCGAAATGTCATCGGGGAAAAGTTAGACCAAAATCTTTACCTTGTTTAGCGTTTGATTAGCGGTAATTACCCGTGAATTTATCCCGTTGGGGGTTAAACCATAGATAAAATAACTGCTATATCGTCAAACCGAACGGTGTTAAACTATAAAGCCACTTGTCATTTTTGAACTTTCCAAGTGGTTCAGAAGCTTTCAAAACTGCTATTAAGTTTTGTTACGCTATCAAATTCGAGCTAAATTCGTATAATGTTGATGCACTACGTATGTTGCGCGGACTTAAACCAACAAAGAAGTAAAACATACGAATTACATTACAAATCGACAAAAGTTTAAACACTAAAGCATAAGAGTTGCATTCCAAGTGTTAAATAGATATGGCTAAATAACAAACTACTCTAAACAATCTGCCTCGTGTTCATTTATTTAAATGTGTATATTTATCTAAATTTGTTTATCTATTTATATCTTTATATTTATTTTAGCTATATTTGATTGCAGCGCCATTTTGACTTGAGGCCCCACATGCTTGGACCGCGATTTACTGATATCGAGAAGGGCATTGAGCAATATTTCGCTAAGCGTTACGCCGACAACAAGTACAACTTAAAGCAAGATTATTGGAAAGTCAACTCTGGTGAGACTCGTGATGTGAAAGTGATAAGAAGTCGACGTCCCCCGAACATGGAACAAACTGACTGAGAGGCGCAAACTGCATTTTGGCTAAACCTGAAGAACGCTACCTGAGCCGCTACCAATGCTCAAAACATGGTCCGGAATACGATCTTCAGCCGTCACGGATCCCTCTCATTGGTTTTCAGTCGAGATCAACATGTAAGACACATTATAATTATTTTACATATATCTAATTCATTATATACATAGTGTGTGATTTGTCGTTTTTAATTTGTCTTATCTTATATACATGTGTATGTACAGATGGACAACGACCAGAGCCATCGGTACCCGTTCCTCATATCCGACTTCTACGACCTGCATACTCATGACAGCGTATGAGCACAGGAGGAATCTCGGCTTCAATATGTAAGTATTGTTTTTTTCAAAACATACACTTTAATGATTTATTAAACATAATGTAATAACTCGACTAATATATTAATTTTCTCATTTTTTGTCACTACACAGGAAGAAATGATTAAGCTAAGGGATCTGGGAGCCAATATCTTTACTGGGGTACCCTACACCGAGGAAAATATACTTGCCTTGGTGAGAAAGGGCAAACATCGGGATCATATCCCTAGGAGGGGTAGGCACGTAGCCGGCTTAGGCAAGACCTCGATATTTGGCTCGCAACCTCGAGGTACGTACTCCTAGCTTTAGATTAATGATATGCTCTCCAAGAGAGACCAGGCGCTTGTTGTAGCTAAAGCAGAGGCTATGGCCAAAAAGCGAAAACTAAAGGAGCTGAGAAGCGTCGTAAAGAGTGACCCTCGAATGGCCGAGTTACTGAGCCAGCTTGGTTCCCGGAGCGATATGGGCTCGAGCAGAGGGGCTAGGGGCGGGATTTGGAGTGACGGGAGTAGGGCTGATGACGAGGGCGGGGATGATGACATCATCGGGGATGATGACAAGGGGCATTAGTATATGGGCACGTATGAGCTATTTTGTGTCTTGAAGTATATTTTGACGACCCGTAATATTGTACATTTTGAACATGTTATATACTCTTTGGTGACTTGTTTCTTGCAGATATTGCAAGTTTTGTGGATTGGCAGCTAGATTTGTATAGAACACCCGTTTTGTAGGCTTTGTAATGTTTTAGACGGGTATTGATGGTGTTTAGCATGTACAAAACACCCGTTATAAGTTGTTTTCCGATATTTGCATGTTGGTTTTGATTGTGTACAGGTTTTGTTTGTGTACAGGTTTGGGATATTTTTTTTAAACAAAACTGCTGTTGTGTAGTAGCAGAAGAAGTCTTTGTCGACGACAGTCGACAAAAGATGAGCCCAATTTGACTTTTGTTGACCATTATTGCAATTATTAAATAAATTAATTAATAATAATTAATATTAAATAGTTAATTAATTACCTGGTTTGACTTTCGTTTACCCGTCAAAACAAATCTTCAGAGACATGTCGTCGGGAAAAAGTTTGGTCAACTTTTTGGTATCGTTTGACTGAAAAATGAATGGGGCCCACGTTGTCGTTGGGGAAACTTGTCGGGGTTGACCTTCATGACGAGGTTTTCCCATAGTCGTTTACCCGATGACTTGGCGTCGGGGAAAGTTTACCCCGATGACTTGTCACCGGCGTAAACCTGGAAACGTCGTCAGGAATTAGGTCAATTGTTGTAACGATTTAAGAGGATCTTGATCCATGATATAGATACAACGCACAAAGTTGTTACTAAAGCTAATAAGTTCTAAAATGAAGAAGGTTCCATAAAATCTCATAAAACATTATAAAACAAATTGTAATCGATAAAATCTTGAGAGGGCCATTGCATCATTAATTTCCAACTTTAAATAAGTCAAACCCTACATATGTGAATCTATGGTAATAAACAATGTTGTAAAAAGAGATAATATAAGGTCGATTAATTGCCGCTTATGCGATACAAGGCTACCGACCTTGCTGATTTATGTAACTGGGTCAAACAAATAAGTCAACCATGGTAAACGGTGGTCAAACTTGCGAAAAACCTTCTAATCTTGCCGGAAGTACCTCAAACTTGTTTTGATTACTTATAGTAACTGTTTAAATCTATTACAAGTTGTTTTTTAGAAAAAAAATCTTGCCAATAGTACCTAAAACTGGCCGAAAATACACAAAACTTGCCGAAAATACACAAAACTTGCCGAAAATACCCAAATTTTGTCAGAAATACCAATCCGATTAATCGTCGATTAATCTCGTCTAAACCGATTACAAACTACAAGGTAGTCGACCGGCCAACTAACGATTCACGATTTTTGCAACTTTGGTAATAAACAACAGCCATCAATCCATGACTATGCATGACGTATGATGAAAAATAATTGATATAATATCAGTAAAGAACCATATTAAATTTATATAACCCTACACATTATATATTCATATACATGGTGCATGAACATGTCACATCATAAACTTTGAATTTAACGCATGCATGGTGCATGAACATGTCACATCATTCACATGTTGATATTCTACATAATACATTTATGGAAAACTTTGACACAACTTAAAAAAACTTAGGCATAACTAGTTGCATAAAAGGAGGATAAAAGAGTGCTTGTTACCAACGCGAGCCACACCATTAGCTAACCCATTGGCCCTTTACCCATGACAATTAGGACACCGCTTGACTCACCTATAAAACATGTTATGAAGTAACATAATTAAAAGCTTAGTGTAAACGTAAGCATAAAAAACTATACTGACAACATGAACTATATGGATACGTATAACATTTACTAACGGGTGCTTAACAAGCACAAACTAGCACTTTGAACTAAGGGTGCTTAACAAGCACTTTAAACTATAGGTGGTAAACAAGCAAAATTCAATCACTTTGTACTATGGATGCAAAAACAAGCACAAAGATTAAATTGTTATAAAGTGCAAAAATAGTCCATGCACTTTAATAAACCAACGAGTTTGCATGATAACCATATTTCCAACAATGTGTATCATTTATTTGCGAGAACGAGGTTTTGAGCATATTAATCACATGTAAAAGGTGTTATATATGGGACTCAACAAAAGAAAATATATACCATCAAATCATGAGATTTTCCACATCGTTTAGAAAATCATCTAAAAAAATATAATTTACGCATGACATCTTTGCATGCTACTGTATACAAAGACTCGAAAAAATATATGATACTTCACAAAATTACACATATCATACAAGTTCTTATATATCACAACCCTCATCAACTCCCAATAATTCTTCAAGATAATCACTGCCCAAATCCTCAAAAACAACAGTGTTTTCATCCTTCGTATCCTCTCTTTTTTTGCTTTTCATCTCATACTTCCTTTTTCTAGAATGAATTTTCTTTAAAGCCAAAGCAGGTGAAGTTCCTTCTTCATACATGTACCCCATGTCTTTCAAAGACTCATATGCTATTTCCTCCGTAAAATTAAGCACTGCGGACGATCCTCTCAATGCGTATGCTGCTTGATCATAAGCTAGAGCTGCAGCTTCAGCGGTGTCAAATGTCCCCAACCAAACCCTAACACCATTTCGTGTAGAGTCACGTATCTCAGCAGCATACTTCCCCCATGGACGCTTCCTCACACCTCGGAAAGCACTCTCTTTCTCTTCTTGGTATGTAACCGGCTCCGTTGGACATAACTCAGTCTGTCCAGCAGAGTCGGCAATGACTCCGTAGAGGAGCATGTCTTGAGAGTCACTTTCGTTGAATGGGAGAAAATGGTGGTTAGAGTAGTATTCCGGTGGACTCAAACTTGGCATTGGGTTGTAGAAGTATGATGGATCCATGTAAAGATTGAGTTTATTTTTAAAATTTGAATGATCAGATATGTTTATTTTTGGTAAGTGTTGGAAGTTGAGAGGTTATATAGGAAAGCCTGTTCTTTGGTGGGACCCACAAGAACAAAAGAAGTAATTAAATACACATGGGCCAAAGACTCTAGTCTTGTCTTTCGTGGCTGCCAGATCTGATGACTTAGTTTGACATCATCCTTAGGTAATTATATTCTTCATGCAGCAAACTAACCAAAGCATCTTTTCACTTGTCTGTTTTCACATGCACACTAAATTACGTCAGTAAACGAAGTAACCAGATTTACAAAAAACTATTGTTACAAGAGTGCGTACAGATAGATGAGATTTCTTTTGTGCATGTTATTCGAGAGGATCATTTTTTGACTTAGGTTTATACGATTAAATTGGAATATTCACGTGAACTTTTTCAATCTTTTCTATTCATGACAACCTTCAACACGTGTATTTAGTGAGTTTGATGAATCTGATACTTTTCGTGAAGATTTCATGGTACTTGACCTGCACTAAGCCATGCATGCATCGTCGAGGTAGTGTGTAAGGCCATTAAAAAAAGTATCTCTTTCGTAGCACAAAATCTATGAATTTCAAGTTTCTTATATCAAGCAACCCATACATTAAAACTAGTCGAGACCCTTATTATTCGCATCTCATTCATGAACTCGGAACTAATTATAATAAGAACTTACAAAGTCTTAAGTGATCATTATCAATATTACTTACTCCGGCCACTCTACTTTGAAAGACAAATATAGATACACACATCATTCTACATATTTTTGATACACCTACATATTGATCTTAGGACTTGAATCGGCACAACTTATTGACTCGTAAGTCACTTGAAAATATCGTTATAAAGCTGCAAACGTGGTTTAATTTATGCATGTTTTCCTAACTTTAGATTGAACTTAATAATTATCTGGAACATATATGCACGTCCTTGACCTCATAAACAACCAATTTATTCTTTCGATCCAAAACGTATCTTGGACCTTGCAAATAAGTATATTATTGGCCATTTATTCAGAAAAAATCTTCTCTTGTCGACGTTGTCCATTCTTTATTCTGTATATGACTAAAACTAAGAGGTTTAAGATTTGGATTTGGATTTAGATTGAGATTTTGATTTGGATTTAGATTTTATTTTGATGTAAAAAAAGAAAATATATTATAAAAAGTAAATTATTATTATTTTTAATCATGGGTCCTACTTTACTATATAAAGACAAAAGAAATTAATGAAAAAAATGTAAGATGGACATGAGATTAGCGGCTGAGAATAAATTTGAGAGTCAATAACATAAAACCAGGCTTCTTGGTCAGTATTTCTGAAAGGCTTATGATATATGTACCCTTAAATCACCATTTGTACTCTCCTCGGGTTTTTTCCGGTTTTTTTTTGTATTTTATTTTTTTTATATTTTTATAATTTTGTATATGTTATAAAACTGTGACACGGAAAAAACGAAACGAAAAATATAAAGTTTAACAGATCAAAAGTATGAAAATGTCAAAAATTACGGAACAGAAACTGATAAAAAACTGCGTTGCACTGTAAAAAGGAGGGTACAAAAAGAATCTTTTGTACCTTTTGAGCACTATTCATAGGCCGTGGGGGTACCAATAGGGGTACCCTTTCTGAAAACCCAAATTGGAGGGGGTAAGTACCAATTTAAAAACCCATGCGCACATAACAAACATCGTATTTTACTTTGAGCCCGAACCTACCTAGTAAAAGACCCATACCAAACGGGCCCTAAGAAAGATTAAAATATAAAAGCTACTATTTAATCATTAAATTAAAGTTAAATAATAGAAGTCATGTAAGTACAAAACTACCTATGTTTAAACATATCTGTAATTAAGATGGTGTGGGTCGTATATACTATTTTAGGTGATGGTATGCATCAAACTTATACTCCCTCCGTCTCATTTTAATTGGCCTCCAACAAAAAAATTCATTTTATGATAGATTCAATGAATCTGAACGTATATTTATTAAAATGACAAGTTTACCCTATTAAATGCAATAAATGTATGAATTACTTTCTTTACAAAAATGAATGAGATGGGTAAAATTGTAAATTTAATACTCCATAAACACTTTAATTAAGAAAGTGAACAAAGTTTTGGGACAAACTAAAATAGTAATGAGGTCAATTAAAATGGGACGGAAGGAGTATTTTGATAATTGGAAATTATTTAGAAAATATTTGTATCGCAAAAAACAATAATTTTTTCTTTAGAGATAATCTATCTCATATGTTACCAATAAGACTTGAACCTACAATCTTTAGGTTGATTAGCCACTCACGTATTATTATATTTCAAACTATTGGATAGCTATAAATTAGAAGCTCAAGTTGCAATAACATTTGTGGATGAGAGACAAAAGTTTGACCGGCTATTTTGACCATCACTATCCTTCAAACTTCATTATTATTTCCCTTTTCATGACCTTGGAGGCTTGACCATCTACAGTTTCGGATTCATACATTTTGACACATGTTTAATAAGAGTTTTATATGTTAAGTTAGTTATATAGATACACTCAAATGATTTGGCGACTCAAAAAACAAGTTTGTCTACATATATAGTCACTGATGTATATTGTTACATTCGCCTTCGTCCATGCATGCATCACCTTAATATCCATCACCTTAATGCATTCGATCTATTGATACTTTTCGACTCTATCTTGAAACCTTATAATCGTTTTCCACCTTCTCTATATTTGATTTGATGGTGTGTATATCGCATTTGTTGCTTAAAATCTATTAGCAGCAAATGTCATCATATATCACAAATATATTTCATAATAAACGATTGCTCTAAATATAGCGAAAACAAACAAACACAACCATTATCATACCCATTAAAAATAACTTTCAAATAACTTTAAAATTATGACGAGATTATTTTCAAAGCAAATAATGCAAAGGTATAAAGTGATAAGTTAACTTTTCTCTCTGGCGACACAAAAGAAAAAGTTAAACCCCAATCGTTTTTTCTTCCTGAATCTTCTCTAATCTTTATTAACAATTGATTATGTTATTAAGTTTCAAATACACTCGTGTGTGTCTGTTACTTACTCATAATCAGTGTGTTATTAGAGTTTCTTGCACGTTATGGTTTTAGATTCGATTTAGGGTCTGTTCCTTTTGTTCACAGTTGGGTTTTGGCATCTGTTTCTCTACGCAAACCCTAGCCACTTCAATTCACATTCGATCCTTCTACTTGATCCTGATCCTTACGGTCGGTGTGGGGTTTGCTGGGATTCGATTCTGTTTCAGTTTATAGGGCGAGTTTTGGCGATCCTTATTATTCATCTCTAGGGTGTCAATCCTAGGGTTTTATGTAACTCCATATCGCTCTTGGTTTAGGGTTTTTCGTTGGTTGTCTACTATTCGTAGAATTAGGATTTTGTTTGCGGGAATAGAGCGTGGTTTTCTAAGCCAAAAAGGGAGTGGGGTAGGGGGAGGTGTGAAGGAGAAGGGTTCGAACGGTTCGTATCTTGAGGTTGTCAATGATGGTGTCAATGTTGATTCTGGTAATACTACACAGGTGGAGATTACGGGAAAGGCGTCTTTTGGTCCATCTGACAGGGATGTGGAGAAGGAAAAGCTATACTCTTTGGAGGATACTACCGTTCTGGGATCTTTTTCATCATTACCTACGCATGTAACTAATTTGGTAGGTAATGCTCCTGGTAAGTCTTCATATGTTAATGTTGCTGGTAAACTAAGAGGGAAGAAATTGAATATTCTTACTTTGTTTACACCGGGGATTAATGGGATTGATGTGGTTGTCCCGGTGGAGTCTATTCGAGCTATAAGTGAACGGTTTGCTAATACAACATATGGTTTTTTCTTGGAGAAGCGAGTGGCATACCCTGTTGTTGATAACTATGTTAGGAACACTTGGGGTAAATATGGGCTTGTTCGTTCTATGTTTAATTCGTCTACCGGATTATTCTTCTTTCAATTTAGCTCCATGGATGGATTAGATGCTATGCTTGAGAATGGTCCATGGTTTATCCGGAATAACCCGCTTATCCTAAAGAAATGGCATCCGAATGAGAATCTATTGAAGGAAGATGTTAGTACTGTTCCAGTTTGGGTTAAACTCCATGGTGTACCTGTTACGGCCTTTAGCGAGGATGGATTGAGTTCCATTGCTACTAAATTGAGTACTCCTCTAATGCTTGACTCTTATACATCTGATATGTGCATGCAATCTTGGGGTAGGTCAAGCTATGCTAGAGTTATGATTGAGCTTCGAGCTGATGTGAAGTTGAAAGATAACATTGTCATGGCTATGCCTAAAATTACTGGGGAGGGCCATTATATATGTAATGTCCGGGTTGAGTATGAGTGGAAACCTCCTAGGTGTGCGTCTTGTAAGGTTTTTGGACATATTCATGAGGAATGTCCGAAGAATACAGGTGCTGGTGAGAAGAAGACTGTGAAGAAGCCTAGTCAAACTTCTCGAGGTGTTCCAGTTGGTCCAAAAATGGGTTTTAAACCTCAGAAAGAATATAGCCATGTTCCCAAAAAGCCTACTGCTAATTCTAGCGGTAATAAGAAGAAATGTGTGGAACCTACTATTGAGGTTAGTAATTCAAATATATTTGAAGTTCTTAATTCGGTCGATAATGATGAGGAGTTAGGTACCAATGGGGGGACTACTAATTTGGTAAATAACGGGGACTACTTCAAGTGGATCCTCTTTTATGAATGTCGATAATAGTGACACTGGTACTACTCCTATTATTGATAAAATCATGAAGTTTGAAGAATTACTTACTAGTGGGCAAGCTATTCTTGTGGATGAAACTAGTAATCCTTTGAAGAAAGTAGAGTTTTCGGGTGATTATGATAGTGAAGATGTGGTTGCATCAGTTGATAATGATATGACTCGTTCTATGGCTTCAGAAAGGGTAGGTTTTGGCACTCAAGTGCTTCAAGTTATATGCGATAATTTGGATATCCGAGTTCGAGGTCGCAAGAAGAAATAAATTTTTGTTTCTTTTTTCTAGTCATTTTGTGTACCTTCCTTTTAGGAAGTAGTTTTGCCCATGTAACAGGCGGAGATGTGGGACTCACCCTCATCCCTTGTACTTCAATGTTTTTTGGGGTAATAAAATTTACCGGGAAAACCCTTTAAAAAAAAGGTATAAAGTGATAAGTTTATAATTAATCAAATCTATTATACTAAATGATTCAACCCTTTAATTTAATGTGCAATACCATGAAAGGGTTTGTATCACCAAGATAGCCAATTGTACAAAATGAAGTTGCCTATAGAAACAAGTTCAAGTTAGAAGTTTATAAACACAATTGAATGTTGCAAATCAATGCTTAAGTAACTGAGAAGAATTATACAAGCATCTCAAAGGTCCTGCTGTTATAATGCAACATAAATCGAAGCCATTCAAGTGCTAAAACCCCAGGTTTTTAAGGAGTTACAAACATTTACAACCCAAAAACATATTCAGTTTTACACTTCTAAAGTAAAGATAATACAATCGATCCATAAGCAGATTCAGTTTACACATCTGTTTATCTAATTCATCAAATCCACCACCAACCAAAAACCAAAAAATTCAATTTTTTTAATTTGGTTTGAGGTTTTGTTTTTGTTGGTTTATTGATGGTTTGTGTTGTTTTTTGTCTGCAGATTTGATTGCTTGAAGATTGGTTATATATACACAATTTGATTGTAAGTTTTAAAATCTTTTTGGTTTTTGATTTACATGGTCTAATTTAAAATGATCCAGGTAAAAATGGCATGAGATGTCTTTGTGTTTATCAAGGATTGGAGTCTGTTATTCTGAGAATCCATGGTTAAGAGATAAGTTCGTTTTACCTACTCCATAGAAATGGTAACTATTGATCTAATTTACTATTTTAGTTATGAAAAGGAGTTTCTCTTCCTCATCAATTGCAATCGCTTAATGCTTTTTTGTTAATTTTTTTTATTAAGCTTATTTTTAGGGTTACAGGAGCTTATGTGTTTTTGGCTTATTTTGACACTTTACATAAGCTTATATATGCTCATAAGTTACAAAGTCAGCCAAAAAAGGGTTATAAAATATAAGCCGGAAAACGTAAGCGAATAAGCCCAAAATTAAGTTTAAACAAACACCCTTTTAAGCATATTTTTGGGCTTATGGCTTTATCTTTCATATGCTGATGAACTATGAGTTTAGAAAAGAAATGGCTTTATGAAATATAAGTCGAGTCTAAAAAGCTCATAGGCTTATATTAAGCTTAAACAACCACCATCAAAAAATGTGTGTGGAATTCATGTGTTGTATTCCGTGATGCCGTTAGCTTTATTGTATACAAATATTTGAAGTTGAGTTTGTTCATTCCCTAGATTTGACAAGGTTGGAAAACTGCTTGCTGAATTAAAAAAAGCAACAGAAAATAATGGGTCAAGTTGCACTTCGGTGTTAAAAGAGCTTAAGGTTTGTTATTTATCCCTTGCCTATTAGAGTGTATCATGAGCATCATTAACACGGTGTGGCTATTTATGTGACAGAAAAAGGAATTACAAAGCCAGACCAAGTTCAAGACAACAGATATGCGGAGTGGATAGTGAAAAAGACAGCAACAAGGATACAAAGACAATGATTTTCATCTCTCAGCCATTGGTAGATAGAAAATACGTCTGGGACTGCTTAATGAATACGTCAAATGGGTCGAACGGGTTAAGAGTTACCCAAAGCATTTTTAAGGGCACAAAAACTTGCTAAATGGCCAACATTTTTCATGATCTACAATATATTGATTATTTTCTATAAAAGAACATAATATCTCAAAAGTTTAAGCCTGATGTAAACTACTACACTCTTTATTCTGTAGCCAACAAGCAATGACAAGGTTTTGTGGATTTTCGGCAGGTAACAAACTGGATCACTACACATAAATTGAATGTCGATGACCTTTGAAATATGATAGTGGAATACTCATCACAGAGAACAATCGCAGATGGCTTCTTGAACTGGATTCTATGAGAAAAGCAGTATAACCACAAACCAACAACTTAACAGGTCAATGATCATATGATAACATAAACTCAACTAATATTGATACGAGTCTTATGGTGTATAGTTACACTAACACGTATTATTCTTACTTTTTTGTTTCCAGGCTCTTTGTCCGATAATTCTACTGCTATCTGTTAGTGACGCTTGAAACTAGGAAAAATGGTAACCGTGTTCTTACTTCCAAAGCAAAACATGTTTCCCGTTTTTATAGTTATTGGTTTATATTTTGTTATCGTAATTGGAATATTTTCTATGCCAACAGGTGAAGTTTACAGCTGAGTTTGTAGACGGGTGTAAGTTACACTTTGACATTCATAATCTCTATATTATATCACATTATTTTGATCTATATGTATATACTTAGACCCGGGTTATGACCCTTTGCAGAAAGAAACTGAACCCGAAAACATGCTTTAGGCATGCGCTTGGATTTTGGTCTTTACATAAAACTATTTTGTTATATTACATACTATAGGAGAGTTGCCAATACTCATAATACCAATTTTTTTAGTGCTCCATAACTATGCTTTTAAGGATTGAAGAGGAAACAAACACACATTTAGATTAGGGGTTTTTGGGGTAGCCTATATGGGTGTTTATCTGTTGTTTAGAAGCATATATGCAGGTTCTTAGCGCTTGGATGGATTCTGTGAATCTTAAAGCACGTTGGTATCTTATAAGCCAATAATAAGGGGTGTTTGGGATTGCCTATGGAGCACTTGAGGTTAGTAGACCAGCATTTTATACTCTACTTCTGCAACGGCCTTACTCTACTTCTGAAATGACTGTGTATCATCTTAAATTAACGGGTATTCCGAAAATATGCATAGTACCATGAAAGCTGGCATGATCCACTAATTTAGTTAGTTATGTTGTTTTTCATCCTTAACGAGGTCAATGGGTCATACCGGTTGAAAGTTTATCAAAATTCATATTTTATACTTAATAATACTATTAAATGTTATTTCATCAAATGTGTTTTGGGGGTCTGTTCACCGTGTTTGGAAAGATGTGTTTCAGTGGCTATTTGGACAAAAAATTATTTTTGGGGTTGTATGGACAACGTGTATTTCAGCAGTTGGTTGGACCAAAAGGGGTTGTTTGGACAAAATTTATTTAAAGGGTTGTTTGGATAATTGATTAAGGGGCGGTTTGGACAAAATTTATCTAATGGGCTATTTATACATAATTAATTATTGAAGCAATCTTGCAGTAGCTTGCAGTAGCTTGCAGCAAGCTTGCAGCAGCTTGCAGCAATTAGAAGCAGATAAGGGGGTGTTTGGGATTTCTTACAAAATTAACAATTAGAAACAACCCGTGTGCATCGCACGGGCATGCACGCCTCCTATACATAAATTAAATTAACCTTTCATTAAATCGTTTTAAAAGTTTCAAAAACCTTTCATCACACCTTTAATAACTAACACAACCATTCATCATGCCCTTTAAAAATAACTTTTAAATAACTTTGAAAATTATGACGAAATTATTTTTTAAAGCAAAGAATGCAAATGCGTAAATTAAGTACTAAGTTTATGATTGATCAATTATATATATTAAATTAATTAACCTTTCAATAAAACTCTCAAAAAACCTTTTAGAAATCTTTCATACATTTTAGTAGAGTTGCATTTACTAACTCACTTTCACTTCTCCCGCTCACATATGTGGGATAGAGGTGAGATTCTTATAGAACATTATCATCTTAAAGAACAAATGAGTAAATCTTACAGACGAAAACGTAAGAAATCTAACGAAAACGTAAGAAAACGGGCGAAAACGTAAAAACCGGACGGAAACTTAAGAAATCGGACGAAAACGTAAAAAACAGACGAAAACTGATAACCAAAGACTTCTTACTATATATAAATATATAATAATATATAAATATATAATAATAATCAATAATTATAATTCAATTATAGTATACGTATTCTGAAAGACTCAAAAAATTCCTTTTGACCAAAGGAAAATCAAAAATCTCCCGGGTCGTTTCCCAACGAGGCGTGAATTGAAAATCGGTTACGTTTGTGATCGCGTTTTTGAATGGTTTAAGATTTTTGGATTGGGATTTTAATTCTACACTTAAAATGCAAAAACGAATAAGGGAAACCTAAAAACGAAAGCAAATAAGGCTTAAAAACCTAAAAACGAGAACGGGGTCGAAACACGTTCTTTAAAAAACGAAATTTTGAAATTTTAACCCTACGAAAACAAATCTAATTTTCCTAAGTACTAAATGATAAAAGAAAATTTTGAAAAAAAGAATTATATTTTTTTGACTTTTTAATAATTTATTATGATTTAAAAACAGTTTTGAAAAGAAAAATTAATAAAAAATACTAAATAAATCGGGAAAAATCTGAAAAAAATGCAGAAAAATAGCTTAAAGAATGCTGGATTTAAGAAAAATAAAAGGGCTGAAAATGGCTTATTGAATAAGCCAGAAATAAGCAAAAAGGGCTTATAAGCTAAGAAGGGTAAAATGACTATAAAAATAAAATGGAGTGATAGGCTAACAGATAGCCCTATCTGGTGCCGTTGGTGAGTGTGTGTTTGTGGTGGGACTTGTATGTGTTAAAGGGGAGGTCTAAGGGTCGAATCCTTGGCCTCCCTTTTTGGTAAATTATTTTTTTTAACTTTTCATTTTGCAAAATTATAAAACAGACAAAAACATAAAACTTTAAAAAAATGAGTTTTTATAAAACTAAAAAATAAGTTGTTAAATAAGCAAACTAAAGTGGCACTTTTAACTTTTTACACCAAGTCCTAAATTAAGCTAATTGTTGGCTACTTTAAGCAAAAATAAGCAAATGAAAAAGAAGTATAAGCAAAAAACAGATGGGCTTCTATACCTAATGAGTAAGTCTAAGAAAAAAAAAGCACAAAAGATAAGCAGAAAAGCTATGAAAACTCAAATAAGCTAATGGCTAAAATCTGATTAAGGACACTTTTTGGTGCTTAATTTAAGCACCAAAAAGGAACCTTAAGGGAATGGGGCTTGTACTAGCTTGAAGATTGGCTTAAGGGCTTCTAAGATCAGCAAACAGAACAAACATTAAAACTAAATTAAGCCATTAAAAAGGCTTATTAAGAAGGCTGCCCACACTGAGTATGCAAATTTTTGGTTTTCTTAAAAAGCAACTAGGCAAAAGCAGGCTACAAAATAAGCTAGGAAATAAGCTCCAAAATGAAAAATGAGTTAAAACAGATGGAGTTTGACTCCTAATGAGCTTGTGCACAAATTTTCAAAAGCTAAAAACAATTTTAACTAGCTAAAAATTGAAAATGAAAAAGCCTTTTTTTTTAACTATGAAAAACACTTATACTAATTTTGACAGTTTGACAGATTTTGAACAAGACTAAAGTAGACTTAAAAGACACTTATACTACTCTACTTTGACACTAACAAGGACACAAAAACAAGACTTAAAGGCAGGTTTTGAAAAGTCTTATCACATAAGCTATATAAACTGTTCTTTGAACCACAATTTAAAAGACTAGTTAGGAAAAACCTTAAAACAGACCTTAAGACCTAAAAGCTTTTGAAAACAGATAAAAACAGCTTGTTAGCCTTAATTTTATTGAGTCAATAAAGGAAGCTCGTTCCCGTGTTCAAGAACTCACTTCGGGGGAGATTGTTAGCCTCAATTTATTGAGTCGAACAAGGAAGCTCTGTCACTCTACGATGGAGCTTCGGTCTTTAATTAGTTAATGTTTTAATAGGATAAAATCGGGAATCGGGCTCGATAGTTAATCTAATATTGTATATGTTTTGGGTTTAATCCCAAGCAAAACCCGAGCCCGGGTCCTAGTTAAATATCCCGCGCGTCACATTAAATGTGTAGGGGATATATATATATTTAGATATTTTCTTTTCAGAAAATATCTCATATATATAGATATTTTCTTTTCAGAAAATATCTAAGTTTTTCATTTTTCAATATATCTCTTTCTCTTTTCTCTAAAAAAAAAATTTAGAGAAAAAAGATAGAAATTAGATTTAGATATTTGTGATTTCTTAGATATTTTCTTATGAAAATATCTCTATATATATCCCT
>BQNB010032279.1:0-27090 GCA_026074375.1 Tanacetum coccineum | reverse complement strand
GTAAGTGAGAAAGATGAGATGTATGGTGATCTTGAAAATTCCTTACTATATATATAATAATATATGTAAATATATAATAAGTATTCCGAAAACATCAAATAATGAGAGAGAGTGAGTAAGTATTCCGTAAGGCTTCTAGAAGATTACTTTTAACCAAAGTAATCCAAAAAAAACCTTCCTGGGTCGTTTCTTGACGAGGTGTGAATTGAGAATCGAGTTTAAGTTCGTGATCGCGTGTTTGAATAATCAAATTTTAATTTGGATCCTATTTCTACAAATAAGATGCAAAAACAAGTAAAAGCAAGCCTAAAACAAAAGCAATTAAAGTTAAAACACGAAAAACGATAACGGGATCTAATCCCGAGCTTTAAAAACCTAAACTATCAAATTTTAACCCTACAAAAGCAAATTTAATTTTTAAAGGTCCTAAATGATAAAAGAAAATTAAAAAAAAGAATTATATTTTTTTGGCTTTTATTTTATTTATTATGAATTAAAAACTGATTTAATCTAAAAATATTATTAAAAAACTATACTAATTTATAAAAATCTGGAAAAATTATGAAAAGTACTTTGAACTATTTAGCAGCTAAGAAAAATGCAAACTAGAAATAAGCCCTACGGATAAGCTGCTTAATAAGCTCATATAAGCTGTTAAGCATAAAACTAAAAATGGCTTTAAATATTAAATGTTACAAACCTATTAATGAAAAATACCCCAGGGCAGTTGGTAGTGAGTGTGTGTGCTAAGGTGTTGGTGATGTGATGTGGAGGTCACATGTTCGACCCCTGTGACCTCTTTTTTTTACAAAACATTTTGTTTGTTTTCTTTTTTTAAAAATCTGTAAAATAAGCACAAATGAAAAACTTTAAAAAGCAACTTTTTAAAAAACTTAAAAATTAAGCTAGAAGTAAGCAAAATAAGCTGACAGATTAAGCTTTTTAGTACTAAGTGACTTAAACTAACTGTTAGGCCTTTTTAGGTGTAATAAGCACTTGGAAAAGAAAATAAGCTAAAAGCAAATGATTACCTAACCCTAATAAGCAATAATAAGCTAAAATAAGCAAAGAAAGTAAGCTAGAAAGGACTGAAAAGCATGCTAAAACAGATAACTACAAAGACAGTTTACAAGAACTAAAGGCTACTTTTAAACTAAGATTTAAAGGCCATAAGCTATCCTTATGGCTTAATGACCTAAATGGAAATCAACCTTATACTTTAAACTTCAAGAATCAGCAAAGAATAAGCATTTTGAAACACATATAAGCTATGAAATGACTAATGAAAAAGGCAACTTAGGCTAACAAGATGTTTTTGGTATTTTTCAAGTTTTTACAAAAGACTAAAGGGATTTTGCAGCCCTAAATTTAAGCTAGTAAAAGAAAGCTAATTTCAAAAACAAGCTCAAACAGATTGAGCTTATAGAACAATGAACTTGTGCTATGAAAATCAGATTCTAAAACAAACTTATACTATCTAAATTTGAAGATCAAAAAGTGGTGTTCACCCTTGAAAACTGAAAACCTTACGATGGCAGTTTTAAACCAAAACCCAAAATGACAATACCAGACTATGACACTTGTTTCTAATACATGTTAGGACTTAAAATGAAACATAAACAAATACTAATATGTAGCTTGTAAGAAACTTAGCATACAAGCTGATTGCAAAAGCTTTAAAACCATAGATTTAAGACATGGTTACTAAAAACCTTGAAAATAAGTTTTGACCCCTAAAAACTTTTGAAATCTGAGTAAAAGAACTTAAACAAGCTTAACAAAGTTGGACTTAGAACTGAATGAGCTAAAACAGCATTAACCTTAGTTAATGCTGCTTGACCCAAACACCTCTTTAAGTTATTAAAAACCATTTTAAACTTGAAACAGATTTTGAAAACTTATAAAATCTCAAAACAAATTAAGCACAAGGTTAGCTAAGGACAATAAAGCAATTAGAACACAAAAATAAGCAGTTAAAATAAGCAAACTAGATTAAGCTGTTTAAAGCAATATAATGACATTTTTGTACTAAAACATGAACAAAGAAAATTTAACTACAAGCAATAATAAATAAGCATTAAACAACATATATAAGCATAGATAAGCAAAGAAAAAGCATAAAGTAAGCAGTGCAATAAGCAAACAGTAAATGAGCTTTAAAACTTGAAAATGAGAACTTACAATTCCCTTTGCACAAAACAAGGGTAATAAGCTTTTGAAAAGCTAGATCTACAAGCTCCAGCTTATATTATCATAGATAAGCTGGTATTGTCCATAAGCTCGTCCAATATTGGCTTATCATCCATAAAACTGAGGTAAATTTTAGGGAGAATTAAAGAACAAAAAGCTCAATTAAGCTTATGAGAACACTTAATTGAGTTGAACAAGTATAAAAGAGCTTATAGAACAAACTTTAGAACAAATTTAAGCTGATAAAGATTAAGACAGAATTTGAGACAATATGAGTAAAATAGGATTTTATTAAACATTAAAAAGGATTACATAACTTTTAAAGCTGAGAATTACACTATTTAAAAAGACATAAAAACATAAAATAAGCTGGAAAAATAAATCTACACTACTCCCAAAACTACATACATCATTACAATGAAAAACGAATTCTATTTATAAAAAAAAACTAAGGTGCAGGGGTCTTGAACTTGTGTTTGTTGTGTGAGAGGGTCCAAGTCATCATCTTAGCCATCCATTTTGCTTTGGCTCCAAGGATTGCAATCTGAGCCCTTAAATTTAGAAAATGCTACATCCATAAAATATTTACAAAGAATCTTTCACAAAATGACTTGTCACCAATGAAAATCATTCTAATCAATTCTCTTTCTTACTTTTGTATTCTCATCTTCCAATGAATGTATAACACATCATTTTGTAGAAATTCTTTTGTAAAAGTTTTAGTGGATGTAGCATACCTCCTTAAATTTTGTCTCTGTCCCATCAACCAATGAGATATTATGGGATTGGCAAGGTGGATTGGCAGTTTATGATGTGGGGTTTGTGAGGTTTTTGTCACAGGGTGAGAATGAAAGTGATGGATTAATAGTAGTGGCGGGAAAAATGGTTTTGGGTACTGTTCGTTTAATTTTTAACGGGAGTTAGGGGGTAAGGGACTAAAGGTGCAAAGGGTTAAAGGTTGTAAGGACTAACTGTGTTAGTCCTAAGGACTAGCAGTGTTAGTCCTTAAAGACTAAATGTGA
The DNA here is from genome assembly GCA_026074375.1 of Tanacetum coccineum. Lineage (NCBI taxonomy): Eukaryota > Viridiplantae > Streptophyta > Magnoliopsida > Asterales > Asteraceae > Tanacetum > Tanacetum coccineum. The sequence goes on along the minus strand of BQNB010032279.1, from coordinate 23,878 downwards.
AAGGGTTTAAAAGGGTAAATGGGGCTAACATGGTTATCTGGTTTGGGCTTTGTTGGGCTTATTTTATTAAGTTTGGGCCAGATTTAATTTAAATAGGATTTTGGGCTTTTGATTATTAAATAAGCATATTGGGCTGATCCGGACCATTAAGTGGGGTGCGGGTTGGTCCATTTAAGATGCACACGTCTTTTGGCTTCGACTTTGACTTTGACTTTTTGACTCTGATTTTGACTTTTCACGCTCTTTCCATTTGCGTGCTCGGTTTTGTCGATTTTGGCTTCGTTTTTTTCCTTTAGTGAATATCTATTACCTGCACAGTATACAAAGCAAAACAAGCATATATTTGGCATTTTATGTCCATTTTTTGGTCATTTAGGCTTGTTTTAATAGGTAAAAAGTATGTGTAATTAAGCACATACCAAAATCCTCCATACTAATATATTGCCGTGTTCTCACGCAATGCTATAAGTAAACACTTTAGAAAACCAAGAATCTCAATCCCCCTCGGCTAATTACCTCGAAAAGTAGCTAAGTGTTCATAAAGGGGAATTAAAGAATCATTAGCTTTGAAAAGCCCCGTTTTGACCATTTTTATAAATCTACACTAACTACTACACATATTTTTTTTATATTTATCGTGTTTCTTTAACTAGAATGTTTGTACTTTCGTTATTTCATAACCTTTAGGGTCATAGAATAAGAAGCACTTCAATCCTAAAATGCCAAAAAAGGATAAATTCGTCGTTCCTGATTTTTTTACTTGTCCCAAACCAAGCTTACAAACAAAATCACCATTAAATATAAGTTAAGATGCTAACATTACTCATACTTGTAATTTGTGAAACATTTCACTACCGACAATTATTATATAGTAGGTGAATGTGCCATTTTGAATTTCAATCATGGATCAACATTTTGCAAAATCTCTATGCGTCACGTTCCACCCAAAAGTAACGAGTTTGAAGGATAAATCATCCCATGTAGCGACTTTCGTATTGGCACATCCCAACCTTGCGGCTAAGTGACCAGGCTTTTGACACCCCACAAAGACTAGTATCGAGACTTATGGACCTTCGGTTTCAAAACCCTTGGATTTCCCGTATATACATAATTTATTTAGAAAAATCTCAACTTAAAACGACATAGTCTTAGTACAAACACATATTTAAATTTAAGAAAAAAAGATTTTCCCTATATTTATTAAATCACATATATTACACTTAATATAATTATACATCCTTCAAACTAAGGAAATCCTCGACCTTTTAGAAGGCTGCAACATCGGTTGTGAGCCGGCAAGATGCAGTAAACTTTTATTAGCCCACGGTTTTTATTATTATTATTACCTCATTTTTCATTTTTTTTACACTTTATATTACCACGATATAGAGAAAAAAAAATTAGAAAATTTAAGTATAAATTTGAACTAAGACTAAATAAATTATTGTTATCGACTATACTTCAAAAATCGTTGATTTAAGTTTAATTTTCAAAAAGAGCACGTATTATTAGTCAGGTTAGGAGCTTATGGGAGAAAAAGCCACAAACTACACTTATGAGCTCTTAAGATTTCCAACTAATCCTTGTTTAGCATCTAACTCATAATTAACTCTATCATTTCTCGTTCTTCGCAAATAAAAAGATCCGCGAATGCTTAGTCAAATAAACTAGCTTAGACAAGTTTATAAAGGTTAAGGGACAAAGCTAAGAGCTCAACACGCTCGATCGAGTCAAAATTTATTCTTATTCTACCCAGCAGGAAAGTCAACATTGTGATAAAACACTTATTTTATTTTTGAAAAATTTTAAATTTTTTCATTTTTTTGGTATTTTGGTGGTAAAAACGGGATTACGTGAAAACAACGACTGCAGGCACAATCAAATCGATAGATCCCCCCATACTAGAACTAAACATTGTCCTCAATGTTTTAAGAAGGGTCTCTACGTAAATCTAAAGCCGTTTATTAAGTATGCTTAAAGATAAACGTTAGTCGATAAGATTAGGATATTGGATTCCCATAATCATGCAAAGGATTGAAGCTCGAGTGAACGAATGACAAAACCACGAGCACGAGAGGCTTCAAAATCCGGGGCAATCCTGGACAAACATCACAAAACACAAAGCACACGAGAAAGGAAGAGGCAAACCTCCTCACAACACACTTATTTATTAATACTACTATTAGGATAAGCATGGGTTGCCACCCACGAAGCGCTTATTTTTGTTAACCGAGTCTTGAGCCTGACTCGATCCCCCATACTTGAGCTGGTCAAGGAGGATAGAAATGGAGAAACGGAACATCCAAGATAGGAATGTCCCCTCCATAAATCATCATCGGGCTTTTAGAAAGAAAACTGGAAAGCTTTAAAGCCCCGATAAGATAAGAGATGAACTTTATCCTCATTTTCGGATGAAAATAGAAGCAAAGTGTAAATCACTGGACAAAGGGTGGGTTGGGTGGGTAAAATTCTAGTCATAAGAACATAATGTTTAGAAATATCACCCACCACTTTGGCAGTCAAAAGTCCCGTATTGGGATCAAAGTAAATTCCATCATCCGGCGGTTTCATAGGAGGACGACGGGATGATGGAACATCAAAATGAAATGACTCATTTTCAAGAAGTGAAGGAGAATCATTGCTAAGCAATTCTTCAAGGAAAATGATATCCCCTTCAGAGTCATAGTCATCATTCTCTTTGCCCGGTGGCATCGAGTCATCCGAAGTAAGAAATAAATCAATCTCCTTCATAAGAGAGTCGCTATCCTCAACGGTGATAGGAGATGGAGAGAAAGATTCGATTACAGCATCAGAAACTTCAGGATTTAGTTCTTCCGGAGGTCGAGGAGATGAATTATCATACAACAATTTCTCAACAAGACGAATTCCGCAGGATTAAAGTCAGCTTCATCAATTTCTGGAGAAATCAAATCGATATGAGCGAGTTCACCGGAGAACTCCTCGAGAAGAGAATCAAACTTAGGAGAAGAAACTATCGAAATATCTCGATTAAGCAAAGATTCTATAAGATCAGATTCGGCATTAAAGTGATGCATATCTATCTTAGTAGAAATGATTTCTTCATCAAAAAGAGGGTTCGAATAAATTTTGAAATTTTCTTTTGGAATGTCCTCATCATAAAGTGACTCGTCATCACTAGAGGAAAAATCATTGTCAGCATCAAAGAGAGGATTAGAGACAGTTGTAAAATCATTACAAACGGGCACATTACACTCACTTTCCATATCGGATAAATCCTTGGATAAATCCTCGGACTCACTTGGGGTTGGGACAAGGTTCTCAACACTAGACTTTATTAATTTGTCCGATTCCGTTTCCAGAATAGCGCTAAGATGCTCATCCCCTATACTTAGAGAGTCCGTAATCAGAAAGTCGGGTATGATTGCATCAAACGAAGTCCTTTCAAGAATTTGTTGAATTCTTTTAATTTCATCTGGAAAAAGTTCCTCGTCATCATCACCATCATAGAAAATGTCATGATAGATACGTCGCGTAGGCTTGGAAGGATTAGTAATAATAGTAGAACTTTTGGTCAAATGAATAGTATAAGTAGTGGACGGAGTGCTAATATTATCATAGTCAGCATTGTAAAAATATGAGACGGGTGAAGGCTCGGAAGGATTAGCTGCCTGTTCTTCAGCTAACAATTCTTGATTTTCCTTAACTGCCTGCTTTTGTAAAAGAATAGCGTCCTGCTTACGACGTTGACTCATTATTTCATAATAGGATTGCATCATTGTTATTAATTCTTCGATACTTATCTCTTTAGGAGGTTGATGAACATCAAAATACTGCGGGGGTTGGAATTGGTCAAAACCAGAAGAATTAGAATTATAGAAATTTTGGTTCATCGGTTGACACTGAAAAGTCTCATGAGGACCCCCGCAGTTTTCACAACAAGGAAACTGTTGTGAAGTTTGTAGAAAATTATTATCAAAGTTTTGATTGAAACGCATGTCCTGATCGTAGACAAACGGAACTTGAGGTGGACAATCGTAACCATAACGAGCATCGTTCCCACATGACTCACAAGTATGTCGTTGACAAAATAAATCATCTAACGGATTTCGACACCTGAAACAACCACGTTGGTTGTATGACGACATTAGAATTAAACAAATAGGAGGGTAAGAGAAAGAATTAAACGGATTAGAGGTTACAAAGAATATTTTTGGATTTTTATGAAAGATAAATATAAAAGAAAAATATTTTTGGGACCGATAGTCAAAGGTGCATGGTAGCTCTCTAGAAAATGCACAAAGAAGCGGAGGAGCGGGTAAGCGCGAAGCGTTTTAAAAACCTTCTCCTTTCGGGTCGAAGTTGGTCGGATCAACCCTCCTTATACCTCTCTTATAGTTTGTAATCTAAAGGTGAGCCGAATTCACAAGTGACACAACGATTTCTTTTTGTCGTTTTTCAATTTTTTTTTTGGTATTTTGATTTCTTGATAAAAAGAAAATATTCACAAATGAAAGCAATAACTTTACGGGGAAGGGTCTTCAAACACTAATCTTCAAACGTAAACTTGATAATCGCACACACCTCCCCGGCAACGGCGCCAAAAATTGATTTGGTTCTTTAGCTATACATATATCTTAGCCTATATATATATATATATATATAACTAGTATCAAAATATCAATTAAGAAGAGAGAGTAAGTATTCTGAGAGGTTTTTTGGTAAGGAGAGATTACTTTTATCCAAAGTAAAATCCAAAAACCTTCCCGGGTCGTTTCTCGACGAGGCGTGAATTGAAAATCGTGATTAAGTTCGTGATCACGTGTTTGAATGATCAAATGTTTGATTTGGATTCTATTTCTACAAATAACATGCAAGAACAAATAAAAGCAAGCTAAAAACGAAAGCAATTAAAGATTTAAACCAAAAACGATAACGGGAATTAAAAACGCGACTCTAAAACCTAAATTATCAAATTTAAACCCTACAAAAGCAAATTTAATTTTTAAAGGTCCTAAATGATAAAAGAAAATTTAAAAAAAAAGAATTATATTTTTTGACTTTTATTTTATTTATTATGAATTAAAAACTGATTTAATCTAAAAAATTAATTAAAATACTAAACTAATTTGGAAAATTCTGAAAAATTCAGGAAAAGTCCTTTGAACAATTCTAAGCCTAGGAAAAATAAAATGGGTCAGACAGCTTATTGGAATAAGCTGTAAATAAGCAAAATAAGGCTGAAAGCTAAATTGGCTAACATGTGTATACAAGAAAATTAGTGTGGAGTAATAAACAAAAAAGACCCCAGGGCAGTTGGTAGTGGAGTGTGGTGTTAAATGTGTTGGTGTGTGAAGGGGAGGTCACAGGTTCGACCCCTGTGACCTCTCTTTTTTATGAAACATTTTTTTTGAAAATCTTAAAAACCAACTGAAAATAAGCACTTTTTAAAACTACAACTTTTTATGAAAACTAAAAATAAACTAGTAATAAGCTACTTAATTATGACAGTTTAGCTTTTTTTTAGAATAAGTGATATAAGCTAACTGTTTAGCTTTTTTAAACACAATAAGCAAATGAAAAAGGCAAATAAGCTTAAAAACAGATAGAGCCTTGGATCTAATAAGCACTAATAAGCAAAAGTAAGCAAAGAAAATAAGCAGAAAGGCACTTAAAAGCTTATTAAAACAGGTAACCACAAAGACACTTTACAAGACTAATGGTTACTTTTAAAAAACTAAGATTTAAAAAAAACTAAAAAGAATTGGAATGACAAATAAGCTAAAAAAAGATTAATGTACATAAACCTAATAAGCAAATAGGACAAAAATAAGCAAAGAAAATAAGCTGAAGAACACTTAAAAAGGATTTAAAACAGATTACATTCAAACATATTACAAGGACTTAAAAGCTACTTTTAAACTAAGATTAAGACCTAATAAGCAGTTGATAATGCAAATAAGCTAAAAACAGATAAAGCCCTAGACCTAATAAGCATAAAAGATTAAAAATTAGCAAAGTAATTAAGCTGAAAAGGATTTAAAAGCTTTAAGTCAGAAAGCACTTATAAGACAGATAAGCAGGCTAACTTACTATTTAAGCTATTTTTTAAAAGCCTCAAGCTATCTTTATGGCTTAATGACCTATATGAAAAGCAAATTTATACTATAACCTTCAAGAATCAGCAAAGAATAAGCAGTTTGAAACACATATAAGCTATGAAAAAGGCTAACTAAAAAGCTACTTTAACTATGTTTTTGGTTTTTATCAAGTTTTTTCAAAAGACTAAAAGCTAATTGCAGGCCTACTTTTAAGCTATTAAAATAAGTTCAAAATACGAAATAAGCTAAAACATATTAAATTCAAACTACAATAAGCTTATGTAAGAAATTTTAAAGCCTAAACCCTACTTTGACTTATCTAATTTTGAGATGAAAAAGTGCATTTTTAAACTGCAAGACTATTTTGATAGATTTTGAACCAAAACACAAGTGACAAAAGCATACTTTAACACTTATCCTACTGCATTTAAACTCAAAATGAAACATAAACAAAACCTCAAAACATTCTTTTAAACAAAAATCAAATACAAACAGTTTGAAAAACTTTCAAAACCACAGATTCAAGGCACATATAGACATTACCTTAAAACTTGATTTTAAACTTTGAAAACTTTTAAAAACAGATTAAATCAACTTAAAAGGACTTGTTAAAGATGGCTTAGTGACCTAAACAGTTTTAAAACTTATTTTGACCCATTTTGCCTCTTAACCCAAACACTCCTTTAAGAATCTCAAAACCATTTTAAGCTTGATTTCCACTTAGAAAACTTATAAAAACTCAACACAGATTAAGCATAAGGTAAAATAAAGACAAATAAGCAATTAGAACACAAAATTAAGCACTTAAAATAAGCAAATAAGAATAAGGAGTTAAAAGCTATTTAAGACAGTTTTATATAAAAACATAAGTAAATGACATATAAGCAATAAACAAGCATAAATAAGCAATAAACAACAATAATAAGCAACAATAAGCAGTAAAAAGCAATAAATAAGCAATAAGCAGTTTTAAGCTAAAAAATGAAAAGGAGAGACTTACAAAGCCCTTTGCTCTAAACAAGGGCAAATAAGCTCTTAATGAGCTGATCTACAAGCTCCAGCTTATCAAAGATAAGCTGGTAAAACCCATAAGCCCTTCCAGATTTGGCTTATCTTCCATTTTAGCTTTTTTGAGTGATTTTTTTATGTGAAAAAGACTTAAGCTATATAAACTATGAAAAAGTTAATATAGCTTAAGTGAAACAGTTTTAATAAGTAAATAAGAGCTTAAAGAGCTTAACGAACATTCTTAAAACATAACGTGCATTAAAAAACAGGATTTTAACTTAAGAACTTAAATTTCATTAAACTTTAAAATATTACAAGGCTTTGAAAAGGAAATTACAATAAACTTAAAAGACTTAAAGAAAACTTAAATAAGTTGTAAAATTACCATAAAAAGCTACTAAAAACTTGATAAAAAACTAGATGCCCTACTGTGTGAAAACATACACACTTATATAGCCGTTTGAGCCTTTGTAGGTGTTTTTCTTGTATGAGTGCTCTCCAAGTCTTCAATTCTGAGCCCTTGATTTCATTTTGTGTTACTTTGGTCATAATCTCAGCCCTTGATTCTTTCTTGTCCAATTAGCTTGTGTAGGATTGCCATGGTGGACTTGTCATCATGTTGGAGGGTGGGGTTTTGGTTAGGTTTTATGCCTTGTCGTGGTGCAGGGCAAAGGAAAGTGACAGATGAACAGTACTGGGTTTGGCGGGAAAAAGGTTGTGTTTGTTTTGGGGATAACGGGTTAACGGGGTTAAGGTATGGGGTAATTGTGTTAAGTCATAAGGGACTAACCATGTTAGTCCTTAAGGACTAACGGTGTAAAATTCCAGGGACTTATGGTGTAATAAAGAGTTAAGGGTGTATGGTTAAGTATTAATGGGCTTATATGGTTTGGGCCGGTTTAAGTGGTTTTGGATTAGGGCTTTTATAAATGGCTTAATGGGCCAACTTAGCCCATTAGCTTGGGTATGGGTTGGTCCATTTAAGATTTTTTCATTTTTGGCTTCGACTTTAACTTTGACTTTTTGATTTTGACTTTGACTTTTTACGCTCTTTCCAATCCCTTGCTCGGTTTTGTCGGTTTTGGCTTTGTTTTTGTTCTTTAGTGAATATCCGTTACCTGCACAGTATACAAAGCAAAACACACATATATTTGGCATTTTATGTCCCTTTTTTGTCATTTAGGCTCGTTTTATTAGGTAAAAGGTATGTGTAATTAAGCACATACCACTATTCGATGGGACACACCACATATTTTATTGTTTTGTAGCAAGAATAAATGGAGTTTGAAATGTGCATCCTCGCTTGTTATATATTTAATTAACAAAATATCAGTTCGTTTTAGGCTGAGAAGAATTAGTCACCAAACACACCACCAACCCCACACATCCCCCGTCCATATCATTATTCAACACACTACAAAATTCACCACTAAAAAGGTGTAATTGTCACCATCAAACAAAACACATAAAAATACACTACCTTATAAAACATACATCACAATATATTTCGCAAACACAAAAAAAGGTGGGAAAGAGTTTGGTGATTTACACCACCAAACCAATGCACAAAATAGGGGATTGCGCGTGAGATGGAGGTGGAGGAAATGGGCTTCACACGTATAGTTCACCATTACGCATAGCCTTATACTTTATTAAATAACGTATAGTTCAATGCATTGTGAAAGTTTTGCGTGAAAATGAGATGTCAATGTCGCATTATATTAAACCCAAAAAGAATTAATGCATTATGGATGCATTAACTCCTTGTGGTGGTATGGTTCACTAAGTTGTTTGATAAATAAGTACTTTACTATCTTCATTCTCTTCATAAGTTTTAAGTTACAATACCAAGATAATAACTTGGGTCATACAGAATATACTTGTTATACTCGTAGTATACATTCTCAAATAATTAAATAGTAGAGCATGCATTAAAGCCAAGTCACATAGATTAACAATAATTTACTTATTTTTCCAAAAAAAAATTCCAAATCCCTCCATACAAATGACGGTGTGTTTTGTTTTTTTTGTTCTGTCTATTCCTAGTGCTACATATATATACCAAATTCTAGAATCTATATTGCTTGACAAACAGCAAACTTGACAATCTCACCAACATTCCTCCAGACCTAAAGATCAGTTAAGAACTTTGTTAGTAACCATACATATGAAAGTGGTAAAACATATAAAACTTCACTAGATGAGTACCCATGCATAACAACAGGATTTTATAACGGCAAATAGTTGTAGTGATAAAAAAAGGTTTATGGATTATAAACAAAAGAATTAAAATTTGAGGATTTGAGGATTTGAGGATTAAACATTAAACACCATATATAATTTTTTTTTAATTTATCCACTTTCAAGAATCCATATAGTCTTCTTAATTTTTCCACATTCAAGAATAGGGTGTAAACTCTTTGTACATTCTATAGATATATGAGGATCAACACTTAAATAAACATTACTTGAATATAAATACCATGGAGCAAAACATAAATCATTTAGCCTTACCTTTCGAGAAACTTTATCTGCCACACCAGGAGGCATCTTTACATAAACACCTTGTATAGGAATAGCCAGCTATTTTAGCCTTAGATGCAATGCTATCTTCACTATTACTAACATAGACTTTAACGAAGAACATTGTTTTTTATTCGTTTCTTTAATTTCAATAATGGTAATTCGAGAGACCTCAAGGATTAATCTATATCAATATGACCACAAAATGGTTAGGTGAAATGGTGAACGTACTAGAGAATTATTTGTGCAGAGCACGGACTCTTTAGAAGATAATGTATAATATATATATATATGTTTTAAATACTATACTAAGCGCTAGATAACTACAGAATATAAAGACTAATCAGAGCAACTTAAAAGACGTGTCACTAGACACCAAATTACGCTTAGAGATAATGTATAATATGTATTTTTTAAATACTATACTAAACGCAAGATAACTGCATAATATAGAGACTAATTAGTGCAACTCAAAAGACTTGTCAACAAGCACCAAATTACGCTTATAAAGTTAGCATGCTCATTTACATTGAACCATAACACTTACACTTTACATTATCTTAGCAACACAAACAAAATCAAATAACTAAAAGAGTATAATTGAATACAACATGTAAAATAAACCAACCTTTTTAGATGAGTTTGAGCATGAATCCATGTACTTTAGATTCAACACAATATTTAAAATAGAATCAGTTTGAAGAATATATATGCTAATAAGAGCAACTCAAAAGACGTGTCACCAGACACCAAATTACGCTTACAAAGTAAGCATGCTCACTTATATCGTACCATAAGACTTACATTACATTATCTTAGCAGCACAAACAAAATCAAATAACTAAAAGAGTATTATTAAATACAACACGTAAAATAAACTAAACTTTTTAGATGAGTTACTGAACATGAATCCATGTACTTTAGATTCAACACAATATTTAAAATATAATCAGTCTGCAAGAGGCAACAACATACGAACATGGGCTTTTCACTTTCAACACATTAAAATTCTATTATCACAAGCATCTATAAACGCAAATAACTAAACTACTGTTACCAAAACCATGAACAAATAAAGAGCGACTTACCTTCAACAAATAGTTGTTGGTAGGAGGAAAGAAAACGAAGTCATATAGACGTGACTTTCCATGTGGTACTTCACATTCGGATGCTAAATGTACCATCAAACAAACAACCTGCTCTCTTGCCTTCCAACAGTGGCCTATGGCTTAATGCATACTTCCGAACAGAAATTCCCCTCTAAGCATCATAGAAAAGTTTCATATTGATTTCTTCCATTCTCCTCGGACTAACGTTATCTTTGATAGTCTAAACACAAAGCATAACAATCTATTAATAATAGAAAAAACACCATCTATACTTAAGCTTACTTCCAAGTTTAAACGAGAAACTGATTAAAAAAAGGGTATATTAAACCTTTGACACAACAAAAAATAAGGGTTAGCGCATACAAAAATTAGTTTAACGTAACACATCAGACTGTAGCATAAACCTAGGACCCAACATATGGCAAGATCCAACATTTAACGGTTCATATAAAAATAAAATTCAAACCACTTGAGCATAAACCTATGACCGATTAAAAAAGGGCCTACTCTTGATATTACACGTAAATAAAGGACAACATATATAAAAATCAGTTTAATGTAATACACCAAGTCGTTACAAACAATACAGATTAACAGCCACATCATATGCAACACACATAATTTTAACCTTTAGATGAACTCACCTCATTAACTTGTAAATATGTTCCATTGAGTTTGTTAACATAAATATTCATGTAAAAACGATATTTATATTTAATGATCTTCAAGTTTTGATAATAATAAATAGAATGGCATACTACGTAAAAGTTTATGTAAACAAGTTATTTAGTCGTAAGTTTACTTGCCTACGTCAAATCACCTAAGGTATAAATATGGCATTATAAAGCGTAGTTAATGATCAAATAAAATATTTGTCTTGCATACTAATTTAATCATTTGCATAAACCATTACTAATAAAATGATTTCAAGTAAACAAATTATTAATTATAAACTAGTTATATCAATCAATAACACAAAATTAGATTAACCATAAATGGAAACGATATTTCTAAACATTTTCAAATCTAAAAAATCTTTCTATTTTCATGTTAAGAAATATATTCTTCTAGAAGAATCTATTTTGTAAAGATTTATGGTAAATCACTAAAAACAAAATAACAGCTAGTTGCTACATACGGATCCACCATAGTCAAAGACGGATCCAGGCTACGGTGGATCTGTGTAGTTGGCAACTGGTGGCAGAATTTGAATTTCAAATTTTCCAATAAATAGGAACCAAATAGTTTCATTTGCTTCACCCTTTTCCATCTTTTCTCTTGCAAATTTATTTTCTCTTATACATTCTTTGATCATTATACTTGTTATATAATCCATTACAAGTGATCCAATCATTCCACTATTTAGTGAAGAACACAAAGAAGACTTCAAGCTTCAAGTGTTATTAGTTTAGTAGAGTCATCACACTTGTGATATTTATCCACATTCATCAATTTGTCTTGTGTTATCATATGTGTATGATAGGTTGGTATTTTAGGCCTTAAGATACGTAGTATGTTAGATTGGTTCTATCTCAAAGTGGAACTCAGTATTTAGCTTAGTACCGAAAAAAGTGTAAGCGACGTATATGGTTTTCTCCGCCTAAAGGGAGCTTGTTAACATAGTGAAGAAAACTCTCGAGTTGGGTACTCGGGAGTGGAGTAGGGCGAAGAGGAGCTTCGTAGTCGAACCACTATAAATCATCGTGTCTTTGGTCTAATATTTCTTATCTTTACTTATTTACATTCCGCATTTACTTATTTATCTGTTGCATTGCTATCATATACATACGCGCATATCTATTAAATTCACATAAGTAGACAATCTAAGTTTTAATTTTTAAAACTAATAAAAACTATTCAACCCCCATCTAGTTTCCACAATTGGTATCAAAAGCCAAGGTCACTCAAGATCTTTAACGTATACTGTACATTAAATCTTGAATGGATCTATGGATTCGATAACTATTTAGAAGGGCAATCTATGCAAAGACCACCACGTTTCGAAAGCGATTGTTTTATATATTAGAAAATTAGATTTGAAACTTATGTGAAAGCAAAGATTTAGATCTTTGGCATATTATCATGAATGGTGATTTTCCACTGGTTGCCAAAAACGAAGGTACCAAAGTTTTAGAAGTAGTTTCTTTTGAAGAACAAACCGACGACCTTAAAAAGAAACTTGCTAAAAATAATGAGGCTAAAATGGTTCTTTATAATGTTTTACCTAAAAAGGAATATGAAAGAATTTTTATGTGTAAAATGGTTAAAGAAATTTGGCAATCATTGTTAATCACAAATCAAGGTAATAGCCAAGTCAATGATAATAAAATTGATCTTCTTGTTTAACAGTATGAACAATTTACTATCATTACTAGTCTCAAAGCATTTGATGAAGGTTTTTCTAGCAAGAACTATGCTTGAAAGTTTCTTAGGGCTCTACATCCAAAATGGAGAGCAAAGGTCACAACAATTGAAGAATCGAAAGATTTGTCATCACTAGCTCTAGACGAGCTCATCAGTAATCTAAAAGTACATGAAGTAGTCATGGAAAAGGATTCTGAAATTTACAAAGGCAAAAAGGAAAAGGGTCAGGTCCATTTACTTAAAAGCTAAGAAAGAGTCTAGTGATGATGAAACTTTGACATCCAGAAGCGTTGACGAAGAATATGTTATGGCCGTAAGGAACTTTAAAAAGTTCTTTAGAAGAAAGGGTGGATTTGTTAGACAACCACGAGAAGAGAAGAAATCATTCCGAAAAATGGATGATAAGAAAGGCAAGAGTGATAGGAAATGCTTTAGATGCGGGGATCCGAATCATCTCATTGGCGAATGTCCAAAGCCTTCAAGGAACAAGGAACAAAAAGCATTTGTTGGGGTTTCTTAGAGCGATAGCGAAATGAAGCCGAGGACAAAACCAACATAGAAACTTGTCTCATGGCTCAATCGTCAAATGAGGTAAATCTTGGCTCTTCTCATTTTAGTGATAATGCTTCTTCTTTAGATGATGATAGTATGCAAATTGAGTATAATAACTTATGTGAGCTTAGCTTAAAAATCATCAATAAAAATAAAATTTTGAAGACTAAAAGGGAGCTTTTAGAAAAAGAAATTTTAGAGTTGAATGAGAAAATTAAGAAACTTGAGAGAAATAAGGAAGTGGACATTGGTTGTGAGTCATCTCAACAACTTCATTTAGAAAATGCTAAACTTAAAGAAACTCAAGTTAAATTTGTAAAATTCGATCAAAGTGCTAATTCACTAAAAGAAATGCTTAATGTTCAAAGGTTACCTAGTTGTAAAATAGGTTTAGGATTCGATATGAATAAAGCGTCAACAAGCGGAACAAAGCAAATGAGTTTTGTTAGGTCGGTTGCTGTTTTGGCAGGTGACGGATCCACCATAAAGGCAGACGGATTCACCGTGCCTGAATCCGTCGATCTGTCGACCAGTAAAAAATTTAAAATCATTTTTCCATAAATCTAGGTTATTCACACGACACCTATCACAATAAATTGCTACAAAAATCCATTTTGAGCCTTTGCCGGCCGACTCCGGACCAAAAACATGAATTTTTGACAAAACTCAACCGAACCTCGCTCATCCATTTAAAAACACTTCAAACCACAAAATAGGGTTTGAAAACTTATATTCAACCAAAATTTCACCTTTTTACGACCATTACAGTCTTTTACCGAATTTCACAAAAACAACCGTTTTCTGATAACTTTCAAATCTCACACTCACGATTTACGTTTTAAACCAACGTTATTTTATCATTATGAATTTATTTAATAAATAAACCCATTAACACATTCCCAAATCCATTAAATCTTCATTCTCGAATAAACTGTCGTGCCGGTACGCGCTACGTGACGATTTTTCGCTAAACGCGGGTAAACTCCCCGGAAAGCACTGAAAACCTCAAAACCACTCTAAAACAAAAAAAACAAATCAAAAGAGATTCATTTACGAATTCAAAACTCCATCAACCTCCTGGTTAAACCGAAACCATTTTACGCAAAAATAGTCAACAAAAGTCAACTTTTCAGCTTTCATCAGGAAAACTGACAAGATCGAAAGACTTCAAAATGAAAAAATATAATATTTTGTAATACTTAATCCTGAGCAAATTACCAGTTATCACATTAACTTACTTAGTGTCGGTCAAATTTGTGACAATAAGTGTCAAGTCTTATTCAGGGAAGAAGGTAGTGAGATAATTAAAGATGGTAAAATCATAGGAAACGGAATTAGAAAAAATGGTCTATACGTAATGAAATTAAGAAATAAGTCTCAAGACAAATTATGTCTCTCCACGATAGTGGATAACTCTACCTCATGGCATAGAAGACTTGGTCACGCAAATATGAGGTTAATTCAATCTTTGTCATCTAAAGAATTAGTTAGAAACTTACCTAAGCTAAAATATGATAATCAGTTTTGTGATTCTTGCAAAATTGGGAAGCAAGCTTATGCAAGTCATAAAGCTAAAAATATGGTCTCTACTAAAAGATGTTTAGAATTGTTACATATGAACTTATTTGGTCTGTCGTCAATTAAAAGCTATGAAGGTAATTTGTACACCTTAGTAGTAGTAGATGATTATTCTAAGTATACATGGACTAGATTTCTAAAAACTAAAAATGAAGCCTTTGATAAATTTGAAATATTAAGTAGGAAAATTCAAAACTAACTGGGTAGCTCTATAGTAGCTATTAGAACGGATCATGGTCAGGAATTTGATAATGAAGTACAATTCGGAGCTTATTATGATGCACAAGGCATTACTCATAATTTCTCAGCTCCACGTACTCCGAAATCAAATAGGGTAGTAGAAAGAAAGAATAGAACCTTACAAGAAATGTCTAGGACTATGTTTAATGAAAAATCCATTCCATAAAATTTTTGATGTAATGCCGTTGATACATCAATTTATATACTAAATAGAATATTAATTCGACCAATACTAGGAAAAATCCCTTATGAAATATTTATAGGAAGGAAACCCTCTTTAGAATATTTTAAAGTATTTGGAAGCAAGTGCTTCATTTTAAATACTAAAGACTATTTAACCAAGTTTGACCCCAAGTCATACGAAGGTATTTTTCTAGGATATTCTCAAAAGAGTAAAGCCTATATAGTATTAAATAAACATACAATAAAAGTCGAAAATCACTCAACGTGACATTCGATGAAAGCCCTCCTCCTACCAAATTATCACCATTGGTTGATGATGACGTTGGTGAAGAAGAAGCTATTAGAAATACTACTAAAGTAGTAAATAATAAAAATGAAGAAGATGAGTCGATAGAAGTTGACGAAGTCGTTAACATTAAGGAGTCCAAGAATCATCCATTAGATCAAGTCATAGGAAATCTTAATCAAAGAACCTTAAGGTCTCAAGCCTAAAATCATAGTAATTTCTTTTGTTTTATATCTACCATAGAACCTAAAAATGTCAATGAGGCATTAAAAGATGAAAGTTGGGTTATAGCTATGCAAGAAGAACTAAATCAATTTGTAGCTAATGATGTTTGGGATTTAGTCCCTTTAGCCATGAGTCAATCCGTCATAGGAACAAAATGGGTCTTTAGAAATAAATTAGATGAAAATGGTATACTGTCTAGAAATAAGGCTAGGTTAGAGGTCGTTCTCTTGTATCTAGCGCTGTGTATTATGAAGTAACACGCCCCGGACATACATTCCGCTGCGACCCGTTTTTGGGGGTGTTACAAAAATGGTATACTGTCTAGAAATAAGGCTAGGTTAGTGGCACAAGGATATAATCAACAAGAAAGCATAGATTATGATGAGACATACGCTTCGGTAGCTAGGTTAGAATCAATTAGAATACGTCTTGCTATTTCTTGTGCAAACAATTTTAAACTATACCAAATGGATGTAAAAAGTGCTTTTCTAAACGGTTTTATAAACGAAGAGGTTTACGTTACTCAACCGCCGGGGTTCATTGATTTTTAAAAACCAAACTATGTTTATAAACTTAAAAAGGCTTTGTATGGTCTTAAGCAAGCTCCTAAGGCTGGGTATGATAGACTAAAATCATTTTTGATAAAAACAAGTATTCAATGAGAATGGTCGATAATACACTTTTTACTAAGAAATCAAAGTCACATCTTATCATTGTTCAAATAAATGTCGATGACATTATATTTAGTTTCACGAGTCAAAACTTGTGTGATGATTTTGCAAAAATCAAGCACGACGAGTTTGATATGAGTATGATGGGGGAGTTGAACTTCTTCTTGGGTCTTCAAATAAAACAAATGGAAGACGGAATATTTTTCAATCAATCCAAGTACATCAAGGAGATGTTAAAGAAGTTCGGGTTGGAAGATTTCGAACCAACCAAGACGTCAATGCCAACGGAGATCAAGCTCACTAAGGACGATGAAGCCGACTCCGTGGATAGCTCTAAATATCGAGGTATGATTGGTAGTTTACTTTATTTAACCGCAAGTAGGCCTGATATTATGTTTAGTGTTTGCTTATGTGCTCGTTTCTAAGAAAATCCTAAGACTACCCACTTAGAAGCCATTAAGTGTATATTTAGGTATGTGAGAGGAACTACACATTTAGGATTATGGTATCCAAAAGGAACTGGAATATAAACTATAGTTTATTTCGAGTCCGATCACTCGGGCGATTACGTTGATCGTAAAAGCACTAGCGGCGTTTGTACGTTCATGGGATGTTGTTTGACATCTTGGTTCGCTAAGAAACAAACGGCCCTTGCTATCTCCATGATCGAAGCCGAATACGTCTCCGCTACAAATGCATGTCAACAAGCACGATGGATGAAACAAGCTCTCATCGACTACGACATACGCCTCGACGATGTTCCGATTATGTGTGACAATAAAGGCGCCATCGACTTAAGTAAAAACCCCGTACAACACTCTAGAACTAAACATATAGAAATTCGTCACCACTTTCTACGTGATAACGTCCAAAAGGGCAACATTTCTATCAAGAAAGTTGAATCCGAAGATAATATAGCCGATATATTTACTAAGCCTTTAAAACGTGAAGTATTTAACTATTTAAGATTAGGATTAGGAATGATGGAACTTATCATGGATAGTGATTCTCCATCATCTAAAAAATAATCATAAACAGAAATTTAATGAAGTAATTAATCATTATTCAAAAGATGTTAATTCTCATTACAAGTTCCAATTACAAAACTTCCGATCATGAACATAATCGAGATTAGAATTTTACTAGATAAAAAAAATATCAATAAAATGACCATAGATATTTTCGACATCTACATGTATGGTAAATACATGAAATTACAAAATCGATTGAAAAAGACGAAAAGAACAATCATCGAATTGCAACTCACTCTTGTGTTGATGATGTTTTGTTGTGTCTAAATGTTCATAAATGATTGTGTTATTAGTAATGGTCAAACTTATGCTAAAAGTTAACACACTCCTAATATGATCGACTACGTTGAAATTCCATTGGGAAATTCACAACAAGTTGCATGGTTCACTCAAAACTTAGACGTCGACGCTAAAAATTATATCACATACTCTTAATAGTTAATATAACATACTTTAATTGCCAAAAACAAAACAACTTATCTTAATTTGCTTAAAATCAACTATGTCTATAATTTTGGACACATGCAGATCACGGATCCACTAATAGGGCGATCCGTCCCAGTTTAGGTAGATTCGTGAGTCTCAGAACGCATGTAAATACCAGTTTTTAAACAAATTAGGACTACAAATACTATTATTCGAACACACCCATGAACAAAAACACTAAAACCCTCCATACTAAATCATAATTAGAGGCAATTAGAGTAATTAATCACAAAGATCATCAACAAACAAACCCTCAGGTCATTGTCCCAATTTCTAGGTTCACATTCTATGAACGTGTCATGGATCCTTTATACATTTCAAGGAATCCTAGCAAAGAAAAGGGAAAGAGAGTTGCCTCTCCCTTGGTCACCTCCTCTTCATCTTCATTGTCCGATGACAATGAAGGACCATCCTTTCTTGAGTTCTATGATGAACTATCCAATAATGAGGATCTAACCAAAGCCCAACGAGAGAAGAGGGGAATGTTTAAATGTTTGAACCGCTATGTTGTCACTATCACTAAGTACCTAAAGAAACAACAGTGATCATGCTTATGTTAAGCCTATGTGTTCATATACTATGTGGTAATTTAAGATGTTGGTACCCTTGAACATTAATCTATATATGTTGAGACTACGTACTTACTTCATCTTGCTATGCTTTATGGATATTTTATCATGGTACTATTATTTGGAAGTAGATAATGATGTTTGCATGCAAATTTGTTTTAAGTTTTGGGTGAAAATGCAGCTCTGGTCATTTTTATTGGAAAATGCGACCCACGGATCCACCATATGGTAGATCCGTACGTTGTTTTGGTGGATCCGTTGCTCACCAGTAGAGGCGCCAAAATTTGAATTTTCTTAATTTTTAACTTTTTCTACTTTATCTTATAACCATGTTATATGATACTATATGTGATTTTAAACCTTAGGATATAACATGTTTTCCATATAATCCAAGAACCATTATACAAAACACTTCACCACTTTCACCTTATAATCATCACTCTCAAACACCATTTTCTTCACACTTTCTCCACATTTCTCATATATAACCTTACTAGTTCATCATCATGACTAGTTCATCTAAAACAAATTCACTAACTTTGAAAGAAAAACCATAAGAATGAGTGTCAAGTATCCAACCTATGTCAATCTCACATCTTTAAGTGAGGAACAACCAAATGAAAGAACTCCTTCACCACCTCCTAGAAAGAAATCCCTCTCACCACCACAAGCTCCATCAACATCCATTTCTAGCAAGAGTACACACTACACCTCATCATCATCACCAAGTGAGTCTCCGACACCAACTCACATTATACCTCCACCTAAACTTTTTTTTGTCATTCCAATAAAACAAGAACCTCAAAAACTTTCTCCACTACAAACGTCACCCAATAACCCTTATGTGTCAACGATGGACAATTGGCCACCAGGCCCCTCTAATCCATCTCCACCACCACGTGTCTCATGACCACCTCTCGGATTTCCAAATATACCACCCGGATTTGAACCACTACCATCAACCCAACCATTGTTTGTTAAAATTAACAACAATACACCTCACCTCCTTAACAATGCACCTCCAATAAAAAACATTCACCATCCACCACCAAATCTTAGAAATCAAGATTTTCCTAATCCTCCAAACATCTTGGATTATGTTCATCCACATGACATGCCTCACCTCCACAACATGTTTTGCCAATATTATAGCACTACAAGGCATGAAACCCAAATGCTCTGAAACCGTGTCAACTATATGTTCTCATACATTCAACACCACCTCGGTCTTTCATCAAACCCACCTTACTTTCCGCATTAGCCGCATGGAAATCTCACCTCACCCTTCAGATTATATGGGAGACAAGATTATATCGTAAGATTTAGGATTTTTAGTTGTTTTCTTTTCATTTCTAGTTTAAGTTTCTTGTCTTATGGGCTGTAATGCCAAATTTTATGTTTCATCCCTTATAATGGATTGAACATTATTTTCTTTTATTGTGTTGATAATGGATGTTTATTGCTTAAATGTATATGTGTGCATATGTTGTTATCATATATACATTTGCATGTCTACTAACTTTGTTTTGTAGCACGCATCCATAGCTCGATTCCTTGGTGCCCCAAGCAAGGGGGAGTATACACTAAGGGGGAGCACTTGTAATCTTGTCTTTATTTTTTACTTTGCATTCGTAACCAAGTGACTTAGCATTCGTCAAAACAAGACTTGCAAGGACCGCCTCTACAACACTTTTTGCTTCGACAAAAAGGGGGAGAAGAGATTATAAACTCATCCACTAAATACTTATTTAGTAACTTTTAAATAAACATGAGTTTATATTTTGTCAACATCAAAAAGGGAGAGATTGCTAATACAAATATTCGCGCAAAAACAATATTTATATTTAATGATCTCCATGTTTTGATAATAACAAATATAATGTCATACTACGTAAAAGTTTACGTAAACAAGTTATTTAGTCAAAAGTTTACTTGACGATGAAAAATCACTTAAGGTATGAATATGGCATTATTAAATATAGTTAATGATCAAAGAAAAATATTATCATTTGCATAAACCTTGTCTAATCAAATGATTTAAGTTAACACATGATTAATTATAAGCTAGTTATATTAATCATGTAAGACAAAATAAGATTAACTATAAGTGGAAACAGTCTTTCTAAATCTTTCCAAATCTCCCCAAATTTAGAAGATATTTCCTTATTGGTGATAAGAAATTTTTTGTTCTAGAAGAATCTAATAAACTAGTTTTATTAAGTACAAACCATAATTTTGTATAGATTTGGGGTTAGTCATAAAATGACAAATGTTGTCCTAGCTCCCCCAACAGATCCACCTAATACACTAGACAGATCCAGCTACGGTGGATCCGTGGGTCGTATCTCACAGCTTTCTAGGATAGCATTTGAATTTCAAAGGCTTGCCTATAAATAGAAACCTTAAGCTTTTATTTTAAACAACTCTTAACAACTCTTAACAAATATTATTCACACACATCTTTTATCTCTTATATTCTTTGATCATTATACTTGTTACATAATCCATTACAAGTGATCAAGTCATTCCACTCTTTAGTGAAGAACACTTACGAAGACGTCAAGCTTGAAGTGTTAATAGTTTAGTTGTGTCATCATGATTGTGATAATCATTCATCTTGTATATCTTGTATTGTGTGTTGTGCATATCATATGTGTATGATAGGTTAGTATTTAGGCCATAAAATACATAGTGTGTTAGATTGGTTCTATCTCGAAGTAGAACTTGGTATTTAGCTTAGTACCAGAAAAAGTGTAAGCGACATGTACGATTTTCTCCGCCTATAAAGAGCTTGTTGACATAGTGAAGATAACTCTCAAGTTGGGTACTTGAGGAGTGGAGTAGAGCGAAGAGGAGCTTTGTAGCCGAACCAATATAAATCATTGTGTCATCGGTTTGATCTTTCCTATATTTACTTGTTCATACTTCATAGATTACTTATTTACTTATTGCATCGCTACCATATACACTTGTGTATTACTTTTGAGTTTACATAAGTCGACAATTTAAGTTTTATTTTAAAACGGTAGAAACTTTTCAACCCCCTTGTAGTTTCTATAGTGCTTTTAATTACGAGGTCTAATAGGTTGTACCATAAACTATCTTTGAAGAGTAAGTTAAATACCCTCAGTATTGCTATTGTTTAGGTAAAAAAGCCCATTTGATTAAGGACAAGCAAATCCCAAGTTTAGGGGTATTTGATGAGGTGTCATTTTATATACTTTTTCAGGATCATTTAACCTCATAGATCATGCAAATATGCCCAAAATACGTGCTTAATCATTTCCTTTTGTATTTTTAGCATTTGGGAAGCTTTTGGAGGAAATGCACATGACTTGAACTCAATTTGGGAAGAAATAGGATAAGATTGAAACTTTACACGAAGAAGCTCAAACATGTGCGTACAGTGTGTGGAGACGGCGTCTGAAATCATTGTGACGCCGTTAGAACCTACAAGTGACGGCGTCAAGACCTTTTGTAGCGACATCAGAACGTAACCACCTCAATGAAGCACTAGAAGATTCGGCGAAGCGACGATGTCAGGATTCTTGCGACGTCGTCGCGACCTATTTCCTATGTATACAAAATTCGTTTTTAGGATTTTAGGTGTGCAACTTTTGGGAGACGAACTATATACTTGGGCTTTGAGTTGTAACAGCTTTTAGGGCATTTTTAGGGTTCTTAAAACCCTTTGTAACCTCTAATTACTCATGTTTTAATCTAGTGAAGTCATTTATCTCTTAATCTTTCAATATGTCGATGTGTTGTTTGATTAAATACTATTCTTTACTTCTCTTTAACATGCTAGGCTAGATCTATTAGTATTTACTTATGATTATATTAAACTTAGTTTGTATATCCTTTTAATATTGCTTCTTATGACGGATGTGCGCGTTAGGGTCTAGAAAATTGGCTATAAAAAATTACATTAGCATAGACGTTTAGGGAAACGCGAGTGTGAAGAAAGGATACCATCAGTAACAGTCTTCATACTACCTTACCCATAATATGGTTGATCCCTCTGAAGTGTTTTAATGCATGTAATGTACTATTAGGGGCCTTGTAATAGTCTTCATACTACCTTACTTGTGCGTTGCCTTGACGGAATATTACATAGACGGTGGATTTATGTAATTCATTCATGACCTAGGAAATACTTACATAGATCATCACAAGTGTGACAAAGCAATAGGATTAGGAGAATCAAACTAAGGAGTAATGCATGATTACGTAAATACGTTTATTTATCCATACGAGTTTCCACCAATTTAGTTTAGATTTAATATTTGTTTAATTAGTTTAAAACTAAAACCGCCTCTCAAAACCAGAATTTTACCTGCTTTCTATAAAATATAAAAATACAAAAATAATCTTCTTTTAGTCCTTTAGATCTTAGTTAGATTTAGTTTGAGCCTTCCCACGCTATTCTCCTAGAGAACGATAACAACCCCCGAGTCCTTGCTATACTACACTGCAACGATTAGGTACTCTGCCTAGGGAGTTGTAAAACATGTTGCGTTTACAACGACCACATCAGTAGTGTAGATGTAAAACCTTGCCAACTAAGAATCATCAAGGCAAAAGCACACTAGCTCAACCTTCAACTAACTAGTTGGATTATATCTGTACCAACTCTAAATTATCATCGAACTACATGTGAGGTAATCACATAACAATAACTAAGTTGGTTTTATAATTTAACCAACATTTAAAATACCATCATGCTACAAAATTTCAAATTTAACACATTTCTTTCAAAACATGAAATTTGTAGCATGGAAATTTACAATAATAACATAAACATCCCCCCAATTGAGATAAATGATATTAAAACTATTAGTGATAACATGGGGTCTTCATCAATCTAAGTGATGGGTCTTCCACAAAAGCGCATTTCCCTCACCCTTCCACTTAAACTAAAGACTTAAGCAACTAGCAACTTCGTGACTATGTATTATAGACTACACGGTAGG
>BQNB010032278.1:0-37307 GCA_026074375.1 Tanacetum coccineum | reverse complement strand
GAAGAGAGAAGGTGATTGCTTATACGATGCAACAACTGGAGATTCATGTGAAGAACGGCACGACGTTATGTACTTAGGCGTGATGGTTTTTCTCTAAAGTGATAGAGGCATTGTGTGTACGAGATGAAGTGTGATCTATACGGATCATAAAAGTCTTAGACACATTTTCAATCGGAAAGATTGAACCTGAGGCAGAGATGATGGATGGAGTTATTTAGGGGTTTTTATTGCGAGACCAAGTACCATGTTAGAAAGGGCGGACGTAGTTGTTGATGCATAGAGTAGGAAAGGAAGAGTGAAGCCAAGACGAGTTTGAGATATATGTATGATGATCCAAGCTGAGATTAGAGAGAAGATGTTAGTGGTATAGGTTAAGACGTCTAAAGTAGAGAACACATCAACAGAGATGTTGCGTGGCTTGGACTAACAAATGGAGAAAAGAGGTGGTGGTGGGTTATAATTTTTGGATAGAATTTGGATTCTTATGGTAGGCGATGTAAGGACTTTGATTATGGAGGAGGCGCATGCGACGAAGTATTTTGTTTGTTATAACACCCTGTGTTTTCAAGTCTTTGACGATGTCAATAAATGTACTATTTATTTTAGTATTGTACGTGTTTGCATTATAGTAGTATTAAGCGCGATTGGAAGAAATAAATATGACTCTCAAAGGTCTCCAGGTTTGTTTTACAACAACCTGAGATACCTCGATTGGAAGTGGGAAAAGGAAAGATTAACTATGGATAGTAAATCTAAGTTACCAAGATCGAGTAGTGGATGCGATGCGATTTAGGTGATAGTCGATAGACTGACTAAGTTATCCCATTTTCTAGCAATACAAAAAGAATATAAGATGGAGTAGTTGGCAATGATGTATGTAAGATTGATTGCAGTAACAAGACCAAAGGATGTACGTTCGAGTAATCCTATAAAGATGGAATGTATATAGAGCTTAAGAAGGGATGTAAGAAGTCGTTAGGAATCATTAGTAATATGAATACTGCCTACCATCCATAGCTGGACGTCAGAGTGAGCGTACTTTATGTACATTGAAAATATGTTTAGTGCTTGTGTTGAGAATGATTTTGGTGGTAGTTAGTGATACTCACTTTCGTGAGGTGAAATTTTTCACTACAAAGATATTTATCATTTAATATTCGATGTGTTTTTTTCATTGGGGTATTGTATGAAAAGAGAGGTAGGGTCGCCTGTTTAAAAGGAGGAGATTAAATAACGTAAAGATGAATGAGGACTTGAGTTTGAGCAAGAGACGACTAAGTTAGTCATGAGTTAAGGAAAAGGCTTAAGAAAGCCAAAGATCGTCCAAGAGAGTTCATTTGATAGTAGAAAATGAAACGTTTTAGGGTTTAGGTGTTTGGTGTTCAGTTATATGAAAGTCCACCTTGAAAGTTGTAGATATGAATTGGTAAGAAAAGGTTAAGTAGCACCTAGGGTATATAGGAACCATTTGAGATTTTGAAGGATTTGGCCCTGTAGCTATCGTAAGATTGCCCGATTAGTGGGTATTCCGTAGTTATTTGAGTGGTGTTAAATTACTGTAGTAACCCTCGAATTGGCGATGAATTTTTAGGACTTGAGCTTGTATCAACTCAAATCTTAAGTATTCATAACAAGTTACATTGTATTATGATTTGCGGAATTAAGATAGTAATCACGTATTTACACAACTTTAGGTTTTTGACGAGTTCCTCGATTGACTGGGAAGATTTCATGTAGTTGGATGTTTCTCTTCGTTTATAGTTATTATGTTGCTATTCGTACATTTGTGTGGGTAAGCAAAGTTATTAGTAGTAAGATTCCAATAGTTAAAGTTAGTTGGAATTCAAGGCATAACTTTGAGTTAACATGGGTATGGGAGGACTAATGGAAAGATAAGTATCCTCGATTATTTGTTTTGGTTAAGGATAGAGTTTGAACCCTGTTGGGTTAAATCTCGATGAATTTCCTAAAGGAGGGGATACTGTGACAACCGTGGTTTGAGCCGGTTGGTCAGGTTGTTTAGAATTTATGTGAAGCGTTTATGTGTGTTATTTATGTGTTTTGTGAGAGATATGGGTATGAGATTGAAGTACATGATTGATGAATCATGGTATTAGTTGAAATGAGATTGAAATGGAAATGAACATTATTGGAAGTTTAGAGTGTAAATTTTCAAATGTCAATGTTCTGTATTTTCATTGTACGAACTATAAATATATATATGATATATATATTTCTAATATATATCTCTCATATATAAATATAAGACATATTATATATATTGATGTTTAGAATATGGTGATTTTATAGTCTTTCCATTTTTAGAAATAAAGTTGGAAACTAAGGTTTGTTAGAAATCTAGTTAAAAATTGCAGTTTTAAGCGAAATAAGCAAAGTTTAAATCTAGAATCAATAATATAGGATAATCAAAGGATGTAAAAAATAATAGAATAATTTTTTTATATAAAAAAAAAAACAAAAATTTTACTAAAAGAAAAGAAAAAGGAAAAGATATCCTAATTAGATTACAATTTTTATTTGGTAATTATCCTTTAAACACTATAAATACAAATCTTACTTAATAATCAAAAATTCACTATTTTTCTCTCGTCCCTACAACCCCAACAGGTTCGAACCCATAATAACAAAGAAGAAAACCCAAAAAAAAATTTTGATATTTCAAGAGTTAAGGTATTGTTTTCTAAATCCTTTTTATAATTTAAATGATATAATTAACGAAAAATCAATTAAGGATATTATTATGGTTTTTTATATTTAGATTAAAGTTTCTGTAATTAAGATGTTTTGATCATCAAAACTTCCGTTTTAGGGAAATAATATGGGTTTTGAGTAATTTAATTAGGTTAATTAAGTCTAAATTCGGATAAGAAATCTGGGTAAAACATTAGTCATCTTGCGAGAACCATATCACGGTCAATACGGATACATTTATTGAGTATTACTTGAGCCTAAATTTAACTAAAGAATTCTACTTTTCCATCCCAAGTAGTATTCATGAATTAAAAATGAGTGGAGGTAGATCAAATTAATCAAACAAGATTACGTTGTCCCAAGAACTAAATTATTTTGAGTCAGATTCCTGAGTTGTTTGTGAGGTCCAAACCATATCAAAACGTCTTTATCATTGATTAACTTGCACTATAGTAATTATTATATTTTATGATTTTCTAAATTTTTTTTAGAATTTAACTAAGTGATTATATGGTTTCCTCTGCTAAAAGCAAACTTTTTGGAAGGTCTAATCATTTTCAAATTCTGGACCACTTTGTGATGTTGAATTTTTATAAAAAAGTTACACTCACTATTATTTTTATCGCAAAATCTATAGAAGCTCACAACTTATATAGGGAGATATGGGATTGTAAGTAGAAGAAACCAATTAGTGTTTTTAAGTATTTTATTTAGAGTATCTGTCCAATAAAAATGAGTAATAAGCAAAATTTGAGAATTACAGATATTAGGTAACATGAGGTAGCAAGTTGTGAAGAGTATATAAGATGATTAAATCGAGGATAGAGAATATAGTAACCAACGTTTGGAGATTGTTACATACGTACCTTGAGGTTAGAGACCTAATCGATAGGTAACAAGTGTTATTGTTTGTATAATTTATTCGCAAGGCTAATATGAAGATTTGGATTTGCTTAGCATCGAGGTGAGTTTACAGACCTACTTATTACTTATATATTGGGTATGGAAATTGATGCAAAACTGTTTATTGAATAAGAACCATGAATGCGTTTTTAAGTGTCGAACTTATGATAACTAAGTCTATTGCAATGTTGAATTGTGTAAGGCATTGTAATGTGAAGATGACAATATAACATGTGTTGAATGTGGGTAAGGCATGTGTATGTAAGATGAACTTGACCTTGTGTAAAGACCCAAACTACACCAAGCTAGTCCAGTTGGGTTTAAACTTGCGAGGAATATTTTTGAGTATTTAGGACTGAGGGGTACGATCCACCCCAGATGAATGTGATTGAAGAGTTGGTGACGGTGGGGAATGATCCACCCCATCTATACTTGAATTTGTTTGTTATAGAATATCCAAGCATAGTAATGTTACTTAATGTTTTTTTTGTTGATCGCGGTGTCAAAAGTTCGTCTTAAACTGTAACTCTCACAATAAAATTGTTGACGTTTTAAGCATTATTTTTAGGTTAGGCAAAACTGAGAAGAGGTTGAGGAAGATGAATTAGCTTGACCCATAGGCTTGCATAAGGTTAATCTATGTTCATGTTGTTTTGGTTATGGTGTTGCACAATAATAAATTTGTGAATGAAAATGTTATAGTGTTATCAATGACACTTTAATCTTTCATAGTAATGGATTTTAACTTCATTAGTATTTCTCCTATTATGACACCTATGTGTGAGATGATGCCTTATCGAATCACCCTTGTGTTTCACCATGGACAAGGGTGTACACGACTTTAAAGATTGCTAACCATGCAGAAGACCCTCAGGATGGTATTCCTTTGAGAATGACTATATGTGTTTCCTTGATATCACAATCAACTGAATTGCTGTCCGTATGCAGTTAACTCATAATATTCTTTGGCCTTGTCACTCTATTTTCCTCAATTGAAGGTCAAATGAGTAGACCATTTAAAACCGGGATTCACGAATCCATTCTTCCATGTTTGTGCTATCATCCATGTATAGCTCCATTATGCTTTTCCAAGAATCATACATATCCTTTTCCAACATAGTGGATGATTTGTCATCGACTAAATTAGACGGAAAATTAATAATCGAAGAGTCGCTTTGTCAGCAAGAGTCGTCATTGTGAAATATGTATGTTAAAAGATTACTTGTTTGATCGGATGGTGGTAGAAAGAAATTTTGTTTAATTAAGTTGTCTCTTAAGTGTTTTAATTCTTTAAACAATCACGAGATTTTAAAATATCTTGACAAAACTGAGAAAAAACAAGTAATAGTATCACTGAATTTTACAAGTCAAAAGATAAACCGTATAAATTTGGAACTTTAAAGGTTGTTCGGTTTGGGTTGTACGACTTAGTGTTGTGCGATTCAGGGGTTGTTCGCTTGAGTTAATTGACACAGGTTATTCGACTTAGGTTGTTTCTAGCTCAGTTTGTTTCGAACTTAGATGAGTTGTCGAACTAAGGTTGTTCGACTTAGGTTTGTTCGACTATGGTTGTTCGACTCAGGTTGTTCGCCTTGGATATTCGACTCAGGTAGTTCGACTTGAGTGTTCGACTCGATGTTGTTTACTTGAGTTTTTTCGACTCCAACAGACACAAGAACTCAATAATCTTTTTAACAGTCAAAAATGACTAACCTTTTGATAGTTGTTTTGCAAAAATTCCTTTACAACTATGTTTAACACCCCATTGGAACAAGAAAAATAGAACTTTAATGTTTTTATGCTGAATAATTTTAAAATAAGATTTGTATCATTGTAAAGGTTTTGAACACAAAAGAAGACCGAAAAAATTTAAAATTTTTTCTTGATGTAAAAGCTTGTACAAAACCTATATCCTAAAGATACTAATCAAATTACTAAGGTAAATTATCATTTAAGTGTACACAAATAGCTTCGAATCAACAAGAAAAAAATAAAGAAACATACGATTTTTTGCAATAACACAAACGAAACCAAAATAAACACAAAAACTAAACACACCACTCCATGGATCTTGATACCAATTAAAGAATATTAGATATCTTTTAACAAGAACTAAAGAGAGAAAAGTGGGAAGGAATGATATTTTTAGAGAGAGAAACACAAGAACATGAATGCATAACATGTGAAAATACAACCACCCAACCACCTCTCCAAGCATGGAGATGGTGTTTATATACTTACAATATCAAGTGGTGTCTGGCTTTTCAAGGATTTAATCCGATGAGCCTTTGCATAACTAACTAAGTCAGTTTCCAAAAATTACTTAACGAGCAAACTACTGTTATGCAATGGAATCGACCGACACTTTCGAGTTCTAACATATAGCTCATTTTCTAATCAAAAGGCCTTATCTTTGTGACAAAAAATTGGTACTTTTTTACTAAAACGTTTAAAAAGAATTAAAGTTTACTTTTTAGACTTCTTAAACCATCAATGCTTTCACAATTTGTTTTTTGCCAAATTGATAATTTTCTAAATCAAATTATATCTTTATTTCTGAAATAGTAATCAATTCACCAAATGCTTTTTGTAAAAAATCTAAATAGAAAGAGAGATAAAATCCATACGCGAAAAAGCAAATCAAAGTATGCTAAAAAAATGCTAGAGCATACAAAATGAGATTAAAAGAAAAAGACGAATTAAGCGTATTGAAGCATGTAGAATATAAGTAATCTTTAAACACACACACAAGTATGAAGAAATCTAGAGAGAGAAAGTTAGTAGGAGGTTGCTTCTAGTAAGAAAAAGTGAAAGGGAATAATGTAAAACTATGTGTGAAAAATGAAACAACCAACACCCTTTCCATAGCATGGAAAGGGTTTAAACACTACATAGGGTGGCCGGTGGGCTTTGTCCATGGGCTTACCATGGGCTTTAGCTTAACTAGCCTATCTAGTTTCCAAATATTACTTAATGAGCTATCTAATGATATTTATGGCTGTGACCGATACTTTCATATTCCTAACAATCTCCCCCTAAGGGAGGTCACTCCATTTTACAATAACTTAAAAACCTAGCATACTATGCTTTGTCTTCAGTATTGTGCTCGCAGACTTATTTTCTTGACTTTATCTTATGAACATGGTGTAGTGATCTTTGACTTTAGGCTTGAGCTTGTTCTGATAGGCTTGACTTGTTTGTGAACTCGAACTTCTTTGAGATTATCAACCAAGCATAATATCGTGTCATCATCTTGTGATCTTGTCGCCGTCTTGTGCACTTGTAAATTTTGGACCGACATGCCCATACTGTTATTGTTTCTTGGTCTTGAAAGCTTGAATAAGACATCTTACTTGAAATTCTTTAACTATAACACTTCGTCACTTCGAAAAAGACATTCAGTGTCAGAGTGACGGAAACTTCTTTGAAATTCTTTAACTTTAATACTTCGTCACATCAAGAAAGACTTATGGTATCAGAGTAGCGGAGGTCTTGAAACATGTAATTGAAATTTCATGATGTCTTTACTCTTATCGGTCTAGTATGAGCATGTGGCATTGAATCTTGACTTGTCTTGATCCACTAGCTGCGACCATCAGGATTATCTGCATGAAATGGTTAGTGATAATCAACAAGTATAGACGAAAGTGGCTTTGTCACTTCGTTAAATACAGTTGGTTCCCGTTAATCAGTATAAATAATGCCTGTGATTAGGTAGAATTCTAAAGAATCTCCTTGATAGGGTTTCTCAGCTGTACTAGCCGTTCTCATTACCGGAGCGTCTCAAAGCAGACAACACGGTAAGAGTGAATCGGTAAGTTACTATCTTCCCGATTAAGCCGTCAATTCGTGTTTAGCTTTCCTATGTCCAGATACCCTTGTGAGGCTTCCCATGGACATAAGATTGAAAATTGATTTAGGAAAATATGTCGGTGTGTCAAGATGCAAATAGTTTTTATGACACACCAACAATTTTATCTTTTTCAAAATTCATCTGTCAATTCATAAGCTGGATCTAATCGATATCCAGTATCACAAGTTTGATCCATATAGGATCTCATAAGTCACCTACCGCAGAGCATGTTTGATGTTGGCTCTGGAAGGATTTCCATCATCATTATGAGTACTTTTTAGGTATAACTCTGGTGTTTTGGAAAAATCACAAGGATGATGCATAGGACTCTTGATATATTTCTTGTTTTCACATTGTGTGAATTAGCAAGCATATTTTGGATAAGTGTCCTAATGAGATTTACAGATGATCTCTTTTGGCTCTAGACTCGATAGTGCACTTTGGTTTTTGGTAATCGGAGGCTGGAGCAGACTGCCACCTTTTCAATACCAACTAACTCGAAGTGAGACAGTCGATAGAAATAAGTTTAATCTCGGTGAGAAATGAAACAAGAGTCTTTTGAGAGACCTTGAGTGGCTTGGGAGGGTTGTGTATTGCGTCACTAGGTCCATGACGACTGTCTTCAATACCAGACAATATGTTAGTGTTTTTGACAGTTTATGTATTGACCCGGTTTTTGCCTAAGTGTAAGGAGGGCTTCTTTCTTTTCACCTTTTATCTTAACTTTTCTTTTTAATTCTTCAACCCCTTCAGTGCTTACCGAGACTTCATTACTAATACCTTGTTGGGTTTATTCCAGTACTAGCTCCATCTCAGTTGGCACTTTTCC
Source organism: Tanacetum coccineum (assembly GCA_026074375.1). Classification (NCBI taxonomy): domain Eukaryota; kingdom Viridiplantae; phylum Streptophyta; class Magnoliopsida; order Asterales; family Asteraceae; genus Tanacetum; species Tanacetum coccineum. The sequence goes on along the minus strand of BQNB010032278.1, from coordinate 29,010 downwards.
CTTATTCTTACTTTTACTCCTTTTTTATATCACCTATGGACTTCTATACTAACTAGTGGAATGTCCTTGTGTAGATACCTCCAGTTTTGGCTAGATCGTGGGAACGAATACCTAATCCTAACCACATTATAACTCAATGTAATTACAAACATGGTCGGTCTTTCGGTATTCTTCTCAGCCTTAAACCATTCAAAATGCTCCCCTTTAACATGTGCATCGATATTCGAAAAATGTTTAGCACATTAAGGGTGAAGCTTACACTTGAGTCCTTTAAAATCACATCTTTAGCCATATATTTTAATCACATTTTCTCCCCTTATCAAAAATGTCAAATCTTTTGATATTTTAGATATCAATTGATTCAAATATTCATGGTTTTAGGGAAAAAATGTCCAATTATTAACAAGCCGGTTATTGGAACATTTTAATGTTCCCTCTCAAATTATGATGGAGTAATATGGTGCTTGTGTACGTTAATTTAAATTTTTTTGAATTTACTAAAAAAATCTTGAAAATTCGTACTCAAACACGTTATTTGCCTAATATTAGTCTACACTATCTATTCACATATATACAAGATTAATAATTACGAAAGAATGACATGAAATGTAGTAGAACGAGATATGACGGGGTTATATTGTCCGTGTAAGTAGTCTGAGGTCTTCTCCTTATTCTCTTCCACCAACGAACTTCTCCATATTCCGCATTAACCTTCTTTGAAAGAGCTGCTTATCGATATCTTGGATCATAACATGAGCCCTTCGCTTGTCTAATCCACTCCATTTCCTCTTTGGCAGGTATTCCATCCTTATTCTCGAAGTAATATCATGAAGAGCAGTCTGAACATAATTGAGCGTGCCATCACTGAATTTATGGAGTTTATTAGTGCGCATCAATCTGTTTCTGTTATTGTGGTCTTTGTATATCACTCTTTGAGGGTCTGAATATATAGTGTATATGGTTCTATTCCTGAGATTCGATCTAAATGTGTTTGGTTTGGTGAGGTTTAGCTTTTTTTGGTAACTTTCAACACCTAATTGAAGGTCTTCCACCCGCCTTAGAATGACAATACGTCTAGTGAACATACGCTATGCCAAATTCAAATCAAAACATTTGTCTATTGTGAGATTGGCCAGCCTCTGCTGAACAAGTATGAGTAACTGATGAGGTGTCATTTTATACACTTTTTCAGGGTTGTTTAACCTCCTAAATCATTCATTTATGCCCAAAATAGATACTTAATCGTTCCTTTTCAGGTATTCAGCATTTGGAAGGCATTTAGAGGAAATACACGTGACACATATTTGTAAATCAATGTATATATTGTATTTTGTGTGTAGTAGCTAGAGCTGGCGATTCTTTGTAAAGTATAGTTAGATAATTTGGTGATCTTACCAAGTAGTGTTAGATAGTTTGAATATAAGTAGGTGGATGAAGTGAAGTCTTGAAGTTGTGAAGAAGTCTTGAAGTTGTGAAGAAGTCGTGAAGTTGTGAAGTGTGAACAAGTATGAAGTCCGTGTAGTGATAGATTGTTCTAGCTAAGGATTAAAGTCCATTTCGCTTTGTGTCGTAAATCGGTGTAAGCAACATTGTGTACTCTATTCGTCTCCGCCATAAAGGGACTTTTGACATTAGTGAAGAAAACTCTCGAGTTAGGTGCTCGGGGAGTGGAATAGGGCGAAGAGGTCTTGTTTACCGAACCACTATAAATCCTCGCGTTGTGGTTTGATTGTTCTTACTCTTATCTCTTGTCTTGCATTATTTTCTCATACTATCTTATTAATTGTTTAGATAAGTATATTGTTTATATTGTGCAAGTGTTGAATTCACATAAAGTCGAATCTAGAATTTTTACAAACACTTTAAAACCTTAAATTAAAAAGCGGTAAACTATTCAACCCCCCTTCTAGTTTTCCACATAGTCTATACTACTTATTTACATATTCACAAGTATATTATGTTCGAGGTTTGACCTGATATATAAGAACAGCATATGATAAATCATATGGTCCTTTCCAACAGTCGTAGGTCTCCCCTGTAAGGTCTTCCACCAGCAAACTTTTCCAAGCTTCTCATCAATCTTCTATCTCTGAGCTTCTTATCGATTGCATTGATCATCACACAAGCTCTTTGCATGTTTTGTTTACTCCATTTTCTCTTTGGCAAGTACTCCATCTTAATCCTTAGGGCAATATCATTAGGAGCAGTACGAACATGGTTGAGTGTGACATCACTAAACTTGTGAAGTTCATCAGTTCGTATCAGACGATTTCTGTTTATTTCATCTTTATAGATAATGCCTTGGATATCAGGGTAAGCGGTGTAGGGAGTCATTCTTCTGAGAATTAAACGGTACGTGTCTAGCTTTTTGAGGTTGATCTTCTTCTGGTAGCTTTCGACTCTCAATTGTAGATCTTCCACATGTTCTTGAATGACAATACGTCTAGTGAACATTCGTAAAGCTACATTCAGTGCATACCGTTCTTCTAAGTTGAGGTTGGTCAGCTTATCTTGAACAAGGAGAAGTAAAATATCTTCAATGTCTTGTCGACGAAGTCTTTTGATGTCGTCTTCTCTAAACTTGTATAGCTGATCATCCTGTCTTCGAATAATAATCTCTTACATATGACTATAGCCAAACCACTTCATGATCTTGAGGCTGGTTACTATAATAATCTTGAAAATCTTGTGTCTGGAGTAGACATCTTTGATGTTTTCTATGTTGGAAGCAATTTCCGTAGAATTTCTAGACGTTTTGGACACCCAATGATAGTTTCCCCCAGAAAGCATGGCTTGTCGAGACAGAACTTTTAAAAACCGTCTTTATATTCTATAAACCTATGTCTTCAATCCATTTAACTTGACCCTTAAATCAGCAGCCTTTGTTTTAATGATGAAGTGGTGGTATTTTTGACTTTGACACCCCTCCTTTAGATATCGAATCGTTGTTGATGAAGTGATCCAAGGGATAGAGCTTTGACGACCTTGGTTCATTCAAATTTAATTGTAGGGGCTTGTTAATCATGAGGAATGGCTTCCCTTCAGGATTGTGCCAGTCTAATCGATCATTGGTAGCTTTAAAGACTTCTTCCAAGTGGCACTCTAGTTTCACTAGACTCTTGCGCGTGCCTTTTATAAGATGGTAGATTGGGCCGTCAACACTTCTTGAGTTAGATTATCAATTTTGAGTCGGTGCATTATAAAGGTAGAGAAGTCGATGGGAGTAGCCAAAAACTCATTAAACGAAGATTGAGTGCCTGCCATGCTGACCAATTGTGTGGATCTAAGGTAAGGTGGTCGTTGTCAACAGTCTTTGTTTTGTGCCATTCACGATCAGGAGTTGGAGGTCTTGAAGGATTCTTATGCCATACATCTTCATTTAGTGCCTCTCTTACAGGAGATACATCCTCATTTCATGTGTTGAACTCTTGATGTGGTTGATCTTCCAAATCAGCAGCCTTTTGATCATGATCCTCTGCATGAGTAGACTTGCCTGAAGATTTTGGTTAAGATTTAGATGCACTTTTTGAAGAACTTGTGGACTTAGACTCCTTATTTTTCGGGTCTTTTGATGACTCAGCTTCTTTGCCTGATTTCCTTCCTTTCGACCCTCGGTTTGATCCGCAGAGGGGTCTTCATCCTTGTCTTGATCATCTCGTCCTCTTTTTAGTGTAACAACATCATCATATGAGGTAATTATGTCTTTGTCAGTGTTGTACGATTCGACCAATGCATTGTAGAGATTTTTCTGAGTGTCTAATCTGTCTATCGATTTATTGGTCTCCATTTTGTCAATGAGAATCTTTTTCAGTTCAAATTCTGATAGTGAAGTTGCTACTCTATTCTACTGCGATAAGACGTCCTTAGGTTGATTGGTTATCTAACAAAACACTTCACCTCCCCAGAATTCCTGTTACATACTTCTCAATCTATTTGGCATGCTCTTGGAGACTTGAGTTTGAACATGCTCCTTGATTATTGCCTTCATTGTTGAATCTATCTGATTAAGAAATTCTTGATTCTCAGCTTGAGCTTCTTCTCTGAGCTTGTTTGTTTGTAGCTGAACAACCACATCCACTGCTTCTTTCATCTTGAAAGCAAGGTACGTATCAACAATGCCCGGAATTGAAGAGACAGCTTCAGCAAATTGACTTGTTTACCTGAACTCAGACATTTTAGATTCTAATGCGGATACCCTTTGATCAAACTGGAATAAGGATGTAAAGTTAGGAATTTTTGGCAAAGTCATTATTGGATTAGTTGTTGTTGTTGTGGAAGTTGGTGTTTGATGTAGAGGTTGAATGTTGGGAATAGGTGGTTGAGGAATTGTTGTATCAGAAGAAGGTATCTCTGCAGCAACCGAAACTGGTACATTGACGAGAGTATCTGACTGAGTGTCTTGATTTAAGATTGAGTCAATGACTATATCCAAAGAAGGATTAATGAACTTTGACACCAAGTCTGATGAAACAGAAGAACTTTGCTGTTGCAATACTAGAGGCACAGTTATTAGAGTCACATAAGTATCTTCCGTGTCTTGATTTGCTTAAGCATCAGTCATTTCAGCATCACTTATTTCCAAGTTAATATTCAAATATCTGTACAGATCATCTTCTTCTTCTTCTTCTTCATGTTCACCTTCCTTATCCTTATCAGCATCCTCTTTATATTCTTCTTTTTCAGTGAGTTCATAGTCTGGTGAGAAGTTGACACTACTCAATCAGAAGACACTTCTGTGCATCAACTCTGCTTTTTCTTCCTCTTCTCCCTCTTTATCTGCTTTAAAAGTTGACAAGTTTGGATGAGTAAGATCATCTCCGTCATTATCTGATTCAGTATCGTCACTGTCATCATTCATGTCTGACTCTTCTTCAGCATCCTCGTCATCTTGACTAAATATCCAATATTCTTCTTCACTTTCTGAGTCATATTTAGGTACATCGAGAACCTCTGGCGTGACACCAGCTCCTTCATTTGTACTAGTGACCTTTTGTTGTTGCTTATCAAGAACTTGACTAGGTGTCAACTCCATCACCTGAGCCACTTGCGTGAGAGTTGTGAAATTGAGTCTTGCTTCTTTTGGTAGCCAGCTTCATTTGTTCAGCTTCAGTTAATGTAACCTCAGATAATACATTTAATCCTTTGGCTTTTGGCACCTTTGCAGGTTGCCATCTTCTTGGCCCCACCCCCCCCCAGATTTAGCCACCTTAGCTAAACGTATGAGTGTACTAACCTTTAGTAGCTTGAACAGGACTTCTTCTTGGGAGATTGTCTGAATCAACTTCTTTCTGAATGTACTTGGGTTTTGGAGCTTTCTTTCCAGAAGCAAAAGCATAGTATTTCTGGTAAGCTTTGGATTCCAACATTGTTTGGTTTGTTAATTCCTTTGGGAGAATGGTACCATATACTTGAGTAACTTCATGCCTGGAGATACATCTCATAGAAGTAAACAGGGTGTCATCTCGAGCAGTATGCCAAAATATCTTGTTTCTCCTTGAAATAGACTAATACTTTGACATGAAGTAAATCAATGATATCTTTGTGAATCAAGGAATGAACAACTTGTTTGTCTTCTTAGAATACTTGCTTTCAAAATCTGGAACATGATATCTTCCCAGAGTAGATACACATAGTCAATATTCTTCTTATGGAACATACCCAAAAATATTTGAGCATGGGACAAACGAATCTTGTCCATTCCATTTTCTTTGCCACTTAAGCACTTGTTGATGACGGTAGCAAATGCTCTCCATGGTTGATGTAAGTAGTCAACATCCCACATCATAGTGAATAAATGATATAATCCAAAGTGCTAACATCTCTAATGAAAGAGAGAATATCAATGTTCCATGGAGGTCTTCAAACTTTTATCTTGGAATTTTAGGGCAAAACTGGAGAATTTCTCTGAACATATCAACACCGAGAGAGACTTTCTTCTTGTTTATCGTGAATCTGAATGGATACCTATGAACAGAAACTGTAGCCTAAATTATTGCTATAAATGCAGAACATCTGCTAGTGATCAGAATGCTAGTAAAAAAGATGAAGTGCAAGAGCATCTAGCACCATTTGAAATGTAGCTTTTTTTGGTTTGATGTCTGTTTTGAGTCTCAAGTTGCATTTCCCGAACTCAAGACGGTCCGCCAGGGCAACAAGAGCATCATCAAAGGGCTTTCTGTTGAGCTTGAGTGGTATTCTTGATTCTACTAATGATTTGACCAATACCGTTTATAAATATAACCAAACATTTATAATATAAACACACTATAAGGCCTTGATTGTTAAATACTTGAGCTTGATTCATGTGTGATAATCAATTTAGATGATTAGGCCTCAATAAGGCATGTAACATGTTTGATTAAGATCTAATCCATACCAAAGCAACTAAATGGGCATTCAGGTAAATGTGAAAGGCAATAAGACAACAAAAAATTGTCCTTTTTGGAATTTTCTATTCAACAACTTGTAAGATAAGGTGGACCTAAGACATGTTCAGAATATTATTGTATGAACCTTGATATATAGCCTACTTAACTTGTTTAGATTGCTAAATTAACCAATTTTAATTAGCTGCCTAACTTGATTTTTAAATTGCCTTCAGAAAAAATTCAATCTTAAAAATCCTTAAAACCTATTGCTAAATCGCCTCCTATTTAAGAGAGTGATACATCAACCTCCTAGTAGGATTGTTAAAGTCACGCACCTATAAAGGACAAATAATTCGTCTCTATTGGAATTGTTAATTCGCTCCTATATAGATTGTTAAATCGACTCGTAAAGTCAAGTTTGTCAACATCGCCTCGTGAACCCAAGTTGTTAACCATCGCCTCGTGTAGCAGAGTTGTTAACTCGCCTCCTTGAAGAGTATGTTTAACTTCGCCTTCTGAAGGAGTTTGTTAACCGCCTTCTGAAAGGTTTTGTTAACTCGCCTAGTCAAAGGCAGTTGATAACTCCGCCTTCAAAAGAATCACATCACCACAGAACTTAAATTATAACCACAAGACTGTGTTCAATGTAGCATTCTTAACATATGACTAATACTTAGGATCAATTAAACACTATTACCATAGAATTATCAAAAACGATCAACAATGAGTACGTTTAATCATTTTCTCAGATTCATGCAAGAATAAACAAACAAGGATGAGGATTTAAGGCTCAAACAAATTCAAGGAAGTAAATACAATCGTCCTAGCACAAAACCCACAAACAAATTTCAATAAATCCTAAAAACCCAAAATTTCGCAAATAAGAATTATCAAGAACACACTATTATTCATATGATAACCAATCACAAAATTGTTTTAATCGAGTGTTCTACACTCATAAACAAACAAGACCCCTCATTCAATTTGAGATTTTAATCACTTTTAATTTTGACTAACCCTAATTCAAGATTTAGGGTTTTCGAGATCAATCGTGGATGAAACTTTAATTCCTTTGAGACATATGTAGTTTAGGAAGTGAGGAACGAGGTTCAAGTTATACCTTTCGCTTGATAATCACTGGAAATGGAGAATGAGAGTTGGCGATTTCGAATGGGTTGGGAGGAGGGAAAAAATTTGCTAAGTGTGTGTTTGTATGTGAAAAAGACCGGGTGAGTGAAAGGGTTATAAAACGAATTTTGTTTTTGACACTTTTGCCCCCTCTATTTGATATCCTATGCATTAGTTAATATTTAAGACTAATAGCATTTTAAGTTTAACAAATGACACATATAGTCCCTAATGAATTAACAAGCATACCCTTGAAAACTTATATTTGCCAACCATATACTAACCTTAATTTATAAAACTCCTAAGGCAATAAACACATAGCAGTTAAGGCTCATATAAGTAAACTTAATTAACTCCCTTTAATTGTTAAACCGTTATTTTTAAAACCGTCTTTTCTCTTTTATCACAAAACTGATTTAGTAAAAAATATTTGACATTCTCTCCCCCTCAAATAATGACCCGTTTTCTATTTAAAGAGTTGTAGTCATTGTTTGAGTGGTCAAATGTCTTTGAAAAGCATTTTCTGATGAAGTATTGTTTAAATTAGAAAACCAAACACCAATTAAATAAGATCTCTCTTATTTTCACACATAAGCGCACTGACACGTACACTTATGGAATATAGAAAGCACGGGTTGTGTTGCAAAGTAAACACAAGCCTTTGTATGGTCATAAAGTAGACCATGCCTGAGAATAAATTCCCATTGAGAGGTCAAGATTTCTTTTTGAAATACTTGCCTTTAAGATGATGACCGGGTTGCTATCTGAAATAATAGCAAGCCATTTTTGTCATGTTTTGAAAGCTTTTGAACTTCTGCTCGAACTTTATTTACAGCCTCGTATCCTTATTAAATGACATTTCTAAGACCGTAAATGTTATCGATATTCAGAAGACATGCCATAGATACATATTTTTATATTTTCTGATTTTTTAATTTTTAATTATGTTTTTGAAAAATTTATATTAAAAGAAAATATTTTTATGTTTTTATGTTTTCTTATGTACATATGATACAGGATATGAGTTACCACCATCACTTGTCTGTTTCCTCTGCCAGATGTATCAACGATTCTCGAGACATGCTTCTCATACCGAGCTTTTCGATCAAGAAGTTGAATCTTTCTATTGGCAAAGGTTTGGTGAAGATGTCAGCCAGTTTTGGTATTCAGTTCGTAAGAACAAAGTAAAAGCTCTAACGATTCCATTCTCTACTTGCTCCTTTATAAAATGGTAGCGAACATCGATGTGCTTAGCTCGTGAGTGTTGAAAATTGTTGCAGCATAGAGCAATTGCACTCTTGTTGTCGCAGTACAGAGGAATCTTATTGAATTGGAAAGCATAGTCCTGTTAGCTGTGAACGACGCATACCATAGATTTGAGCACAACACCCAGATAAGGCAATATATTCAGCCTCTGTACTCGAGATGGCGGTGCACTTTTGCTTCTTTGAAGACCAACTAACAAGTTTATCACCTAAGGATTGAGCACTTCCTGATGTACTGCGTCTAGTGTCGCTGACCCACGCCCCCCCCCGGTAATTATGCATCTCATATGCTGTCATAGACATACAGGTATCCTTCGAGTACCAGAGACCTATGTTAATGGTTACCCTGTAAGGTAATTCCAAAGATCCGCTTAACCACTTTAAGTGCTTTAGTAGTTTTTTGCCTGATATCCCGCACATAAGAAGCACCTGCATTTATGAGGGGGAGACTGGCTCTACGGATGTCAGATACTTTAAGGAAGCCAATCAATGCCCACGTTAAAGTGAAGCATCACTGATTCCCCTGAGATCTTCATCCATTTACTCTTTTCTACCATAGGTGCGTTGTGTCTAACAGAATCAAGTTAGCATACTCATACTTTTTTAACAATTTCATAAGCCATAAATAGCGTTGGTATTATAAAGACTCCTCTAAGGACTTTAGAATTTTTATCCTAAAAAAATGCCAAGCACCCCATCATTAACATCATGAAACTTAGTGGTCATCTGATTAGCAAACTCATTACACATGGCAGTATTAGTGGATGCAAATATTATATCGTCAACATAAATTTGTACTAGTAATAAGTCGTTCCCAGCTTGCCGTATGAAGAGTGTTAGATCAACTGCACCTTTGGAGAAATTTTGTGAGATTAGGCAGCATTGACCAGCAATTCTGTACCATGCACGTGGAGCTTGTTTGAGACCAGTATAGGCGTTCTTTAAGCTGTACACATGCGATGGGTTGTACATGATCACAAATCCTTCTGTTTGAGAAACGTAGACCTCTTCTTTGAGTTCGCCATTTAAGAAAGCCGTTTTGACGTCCATTTGGCAAATCGTCATATTCTTATGAGCTGCGTTTTCTATGAAGATACGGATGGCCTCTATTATAGCAACCGGTGCAAATGATTCCTCGAAGTCGATTCCCTCTTCTTGCCTGATTCCCTGAGCAACTAATCTTGCCTATTATTAGTACCACCCCCCATTATTTCATCCTCTTGAACCTTATAAAATCCACTTTTAGCTTGATCAATAACACTTTATCTGGACACGCACCAATTCCCCAAACCTCTAGTCCTTTGAAATTTCATGAATTTCTTCTTGGATCATTGCATTCGATTGTTATGACGTTGGGTCATTGCCTATGTTTGAAGTTCTTTGGGTTTCTATACCGAATCTGGGAACGGCACAAATAACGACACAACATGGCTCAAGTTTATGGAGAGCTGCTTTCTCATATAACATGAGCAGAGAAGGATTGCCAGATTTACGTGTACTACAGAATGAATCACTTTTTAGTCTTTCCATCTACCAAAGGTGATCAAAAATACAGAAGTGTGGGTTTTCGTCTCGCACGTTCGAAGTGATATGATTACACTTGAAGAAGTTTAATTCTTTATGCAGAAAATTCATAAGAGGCTCATCATGAAAAATTAAAGTTTGGGATTCTTCAAAAACCTTGAGAAATGTTTAGATATGTTCTTATTCTTGTGTATGGAGCATCCTGGACTCAATGGAAGTTGAACACAGGGAAACGGTAAAATCAACAGCTCTCGGAGTAGCATCTTTCTTGAAATTAGAAACACAATGCGAAAGGAGTAAAGTATTCATCGAACATAGTTGAAACAAGCGACCCAATCATCTCTTGGTGCGATAAGAATACAAGGTGTTGAGGAGAAAAGGGTTTTGAATCACGAGTCTCTGAACAGGATGGTGCAGGAGTCTAGAAATGCGAAGCCTCGGGATCCTGAACTGAATTATTCACAGAAGCCAATTTGTCGACCTTCATCGAATGACACATGAATTGTTTTCTAAAATTGTCCGGTTTCTATTGTTGTAAGATATCCCTGAACGCTTTCTTTGCGAGCATTACAGTTAAACTAACTGAAAAACCGATAGTCGCTTTTGCATCTAATTTACACCAGGTCGTCATTGTTATTGGAGTATAAAACGATGCACCAAAGATATGAAAGCAATGATAAATCCAGTTTCTTCTACTTGTCATAAAAGCTCGCCAATGGATTTTGTTGTATCGAAGTGCTGAATTAGCCATGAACCAATGTTCTGGGTCATAACAGGTAGTATTGATTGCTTCGGCCCCATAAAAATAATGGAGCTTTAGAGATCTTAATATAAACATTCGTAACGAGCAACTTCTACAAAGAGTTTATGTTTTTCAGACCTTTCTGACAACGTCGTATCCTGCTGATAGAGTGCGGGACAACAAGATGTTTGATGCGAGATAGCCAAAATTTCATAAAGTATCATGAAGTGTCTGATTTACAAATTCAGTTCATTATCTGTTCAGCATCATTACCGGATAAGGCAAATTCAACACGAACTTGAATATTTTTTATGCATTTAAATGAGGCCTAGGAGCTCATCATTTTGTCCTCAAAAATCTGACCCAAGTAAATCTTGAGTAATCGTCAACAATCACTAAGATATACCTGTGTCCCTATTAATACTCAGCCACAATAAACCTACTCGGCACTACAAATCCATACTGCAAATGATAAGATATAGTTTCTCATGGTTTATTCTTCATGCATTGGCTTGATGAGAGGATTTCTTGCTTTTTTTCTAATGCACATGCTGGAACACAGATGATCTTTTCTAAAAATTTAAAGCCTGGAATACCTCGTGCAAGAACGACATTTGCTAGCTTTTAAAGTACCCGAAGTTGAGATGTGATAACCGACGGTGCATAACCAACTCATAGTACTTTGAGACGCTTTGGATAGAAAGACAGATCGATGATGTTTTAAAGCATGTCATCAAGAAAAATTGCGTGTACAATTTGTGTCATCGAGATCCCCAAAATAGAATACAACAAATACCGTTTCTAAATTAGACGAATCAAAGCAAGTGTCTTTATTTTTACCAAAAAGTACTATCAAGATTCCGTGTCGCAAAATTGACCAACAAAAATAAGTAATGTCCCAACGCCCCTCGACATAGAATACTCATGAGAATAGTCCACATTTCCTAGCTGATAGTCACCATCATCATCTATACCTCCATTGCACATGATTGGCTCAGTACCCAATCTAACTACTCTCCAGAAACTATCTTCTCTACTAACAAAGTAGTTCATGAGACTGAGCAACGATCCACACTTGCGTCATATGCTTGTCAACATGGCCCCATAGTCCACCGCTATCCTACAAGAAACACTCTGGACAACCTGTCAATGACAAAGAAGAATCGCCGATGAGGAAAATCTGTAGCATTGGATCCTCGCAATATGAATGGTTACTGAGATGAGTTACGCATTCTTAAATTCTACCAGTCTCAGCTTCTTTTTACTCGAACCTACATTTTTAACATTTATTGCGGTTTCCTTCCCGCTGTAAGACTTTAAGCTTCTGGATTTTTTGTTTTCCAACCTTAAGTGGGTAAGTGGTTTTTCTTAGGATCACTACGTTAGCTGAAGTTATCCCAAGTTAAAGGAACGAGTTACACCAACTAAATTGAAAGTTCTGTGCTGTTGGTTTCCAATTAAGTCCTCTTCATAAATACATGACGCCGTAGGTTTCCAAAATATTTGTTTGTTATGTTTTCTTAGCAGATTCTAGTCAACGCTATTCACATTTTACACAAAATCAAGAAGACACATATCATGAACACCATCAAACATAGATTTTTTACAAGTAGCACAATTAAGTTTAGAATTCGCTTTTAACAAAGAATGCTTAACATCAACATCACGAATAGGTTCATCAACAAGATTCTATTTACTAATTTTCCTAGGTTGGGCTTCTACTTTATTCTTCATGTTCATAACATGGTGTTCGCAGAGATCCTGTCATCTTTTTATTGCTTGCGTAGGACTTTGATCCAGCAATTCTACAAAGTAAGAACACTCAATCCTGTACGAGACAACACAGGTGTGTCTAGAATCTGATTGTTGTAAGATGAACTCTACCTGTTAATGTTGCTTCAGGAGTGAGAGGTTAACAAACCCTAACTTATCTTCACATTGTATTTGGGTGTGATAGCAACCTTTTTTTGCACTATAAGTTTAATCGCTTTAGGGCTTGTATCTCAAACATAAACAAGTAACCCTGATTACTTGGTGCAATCCTTCCAGGCAAAGTCTAACACAGCTTATCTTAAAGGTAGTTGTTGCTTTAGCTTGTTCGACTATTCCCCAAAAGAAATTCAAGCTATTCCAGATTGTAACTAAAGGTAATTATGTGAGCTTCTATTCTTGCAATAACCTAATGGACCAAAGGTTCTAAAGTCTATCTGAACATTCTTGGAACCATAGTGTGGCAGATTGGTAATTTGGTCAACAATATCAATAATTTCTTTCTCTTTAATTTTCCGTAATCATTTTTCAAATGATGTTAGCACAAAACCTTATCTTGAATTTAAGCTATTAAGATCCTTATTTTCAACACATTTAAAGTTCAGTTTATCTCTGTTCTTTAGTACGAAACACGGCCTTGTATTTTTAGTGATCAAACCTGATCTTAAAAACCTGTTTGACATGATTAATTTCATTACAAAGACGCTCATTTTCCAAAAGCAATTTTGCCACACTATTTTCTAGTTCCACATTTTTGGTCTCTATTTCATAATAATCATAATTGACATTCTCTTCCTTAGACTTTTCTCTCATTGATTTTATAATTTCCTTCAACTTACAAATGTAGTGTGTAGTGTCATTGTATTGAAGCGACTTTCAAATCCATCATATTTTCCAAACAAAAATTGAACAATTTGAGAGCATTTGTGATTTCACAAGATTATGGTTTTTTGAAATTTTTTTGATAAGTTGTATTTTACAATTCAAGAGAAATTACAATGTTTTTCAAGTGTATAACTTTTCAAAAGATCATTATGCGCATTTTGTGATTTCAAAAGCTCGGCATCAAGATTGAAACACTTATCACAAGATTCATTTCTCTTTCTTTCCATATTCACAGATTCACCATTCAAAGACATATAATTCATCACAGTTAAAAGAACATCTTGAGACATGATTTGTTGTAAGAGTCGATCATTTTCTAAAAGTAATTCTTTCTTAGCAATTTCTAAACATTGTTTGTCAACTGAAGACTGTTGAACAACAACATCCATTTGGTCAAAAACTGTTGGTACTCTCCAACTGCTGTAATTTCATTTAGAATATCTTATATCAAAACCCTTAGAAAGATGTCTTTTAAAATATTTAGAAATGGAATAATTTCATTGTTAAAAACAGCTTTAGTATGTTCAAACCCCCATTCACCTTCTGTACGAGCATCAGGTGTAGTCCTTATCTTCACCACATTGTCAAACCTGGCAAAGTGAAATTAACTCTTCATGTTGTTAAGGGTTTAATTCACCCGAGCGTTACCTTGAGAGGAAGGTATACCTTAGGACTTCTATTTGACCATGTATGCATCAGAAGGTTACTGGGTAAGGATTTGGACAAACGCAACAAAAAGCTTGTTCAGCCGACAATGTCCTTGTTGGGGATATAACGTTTACGTAAAATCTTGCTGAGATAAGTGTCCTTTTTAATTTTTACAATGATGCTTATAGGTGTACGAGTAATATTTCGTTTTAGAGTGGGGCCTCGGTAGGAGTCCTGTTACACCTGTTTTCTACAATTTTTTATCAGACTCTCTTATTATTTCATAAATCATTTTCCTCCCCCGATCATCAAATCACATGCATAGCTCATGTTTACAAAATAACAATACCAATTATACAAGTTGGTTTAAAATCCGCTGAGCTTTCTTAAAGATAAAAATGGATTTTGATAACCTTAGAACTTTGTTGTGTATATTATTTATAAAAAATCTTAGGCTTTGTTAAACATTGCACTGTTTAAGCAGATTGACACACTTTAAAAATAAAATAGTATCAAGTTTCTTTATCCTCTTTTTCCAAATCAATTCATTTTCCATATAATTATTTTCCTTTTTTCTTGGATTTAATTTTGAAAATCATGAATTTTGCAAGTAAGCATTCCTTTTTTTGATTTGTTTAAAAAGATTTTGCTCAAGTGAGTCAACTTGTTCTTTTCATGCAAGCCTTTTTTCTTTAATCAAATCATACCATTTTAAGAATCATCATTTTTTCAATGGCTGCTTAAATCCAATAATAAGACATTGTTCAAGCATTTTGCTCGTTCTTTATAACTCTCTAGCTCAGTCAGTTACTGATTCAATTATTTTGTTCTATATTTAAGCCTTTCCTAATTATTACATGAATAATCATTTGTCTCGACATTTGTTTAATCACAGATAAGATCATTGAATCTTGTTGTGCCTACAAATTAGTATCCTTAAACATTTTGCCTATTTGTCTCTTTGCAAATATTAAGAATACGAAATATATTGCTATCACTAAGTATCTCATTAAACTTAAAATCCACAACTTATGTTTTGGTTCAAAATCATGCCCACAACTTGATTTTCCATATCAATTAAAGATAGGTCCTTGAGATAAACGTCAGAACCATAGTGGAAATTTGGCCATGAGAAACCTCCTTTTGTATTCAAGACATCATCACAACCGAATCATACGTATCAAATCCTCAAGTCTGAAAAGCAGCCATTGCTGGAATTGATTGTCTGAACAACGTGACTATCTGGAACCCCTGGATCTGCAAGAAATGCGAGTTGGGCCCCCCCCCCCTTCTCCTTCATTGCCAAAATTTGTCTGCTTCTTGAGCTTCAGCTAACATTGCTTTTTTATCCTTATACCATGCTGCATTACTTGGTCCGACTTTAGGCTGAGTGCATTGCCTAGCCATATGTCCTTCACCTTGACAGTTGTAGCATTTAACAACCCTTGCCTTTCTACTTGCATTGTTTTCCCCCAGAACTAGTAGCATTACTCTTATAACCAGTACCAGAAAAACTTTAACCTTGTCTCCCCTGAACTTGTTGCACTGTGACCCTGCCATCTTGAATAGTGGCTTGGTTTCGATAAAGTTCTAAGTTGATTATTGGTTGAGGGGAACCTTGAGGAAGCTACAACTGTTAGAAAAGCCATTGCCTTGTTGAGACAAGCAATTAGATCATCTCCTGGAGAGAATACAGGAACAACAAAACCTGAGCTCACAATAGTACACGTCAGTCGTTATGTAAAACTTGTGGTGATCGATAACAATTTTTGGAACAGATAAGGTTTGATGAATCTTTTGAGACTGATATGGATAAAAAATAAAGTGGTGGAACAGATGATTAATTGAATTGAGGTTGTGATGGATAAGTATATGAGTAATGTTGATTGGGATGAATTGATCCATACTGAGATGGTGGAAACTGTTGTTTAAAGCCTGAGAATTGTTGTATGAAACTAATATGTGTTGAAGTTATTGGTTCATGCTGCTGATTTGACAACAAATACAAGTGATCTTGATTGCGTTCACAAGCAAATACTGACTTCATTTACATGGAGTTCGTGTTGTTCAAGATATGCATGAAGCTGATCAAAGTTGGTAGTATGCAAATCTTTTACCAGTTTGACATCAGTCACAAACTTACTCCATTCCAACTGGAAGACTGTTTAAGAACTTGGTATTAACTTGAAAATTCTCCCATTTTCATGTGTAGATTCCATGTCATTATCAGCTGATGAACTCAAGTAATTACTTAATGAAGTGATTCCCTTTGATGTGAGGTAAAACTTATCAAATGTATCATACAATTTACACTCTCTTTCCTGCTTAGACACAGAGGTACCTTGCATTAGTAATTGAACTCTCTCCCATAAATCCTTGGCAACTCTGTGATGATTAACAAGTGAATAGATATCATCTGGTAGACTTTGAAGAATGATATTGGTTGCCTTCATATCACAATCAGCTTGAATTTTCTCAGCACAAGATAATTTCAGCATATTTCTTTGTTATGGTCACCCCCATTCCTCTTCATAGTAGCCAATAAAACTGAAAGGGGGGGGACCCTCCTTCCAATGATTCAAGTATCATTCTCTTCGTGCTCTTCTGTTTTGCATTATAATTCCTTATACTTTCCAAGGAATCATACATTCCTTGTCTAACATTGGATGGACGATTGTCACACCGGAGATTATCATGTACCCTGTCAAGAGTAATCATTTGTCCAATTGGGAATCATTGAATCCATGTTGATTGAAGTAAAGTATTACTTGTGGATCAAACGATGATTGAAAGTAATTGTGTTTTAGTGAGTTGTCTTTTAAGTGTTGTAAATCTTGAACTACACGGGATTTTACAACTCTTGATAAAACCGGGAAGATAATTGAATATTTCATGGGATTTTACAAATCAAAGAGATAAACCGTATAATTAACTTAGCAAATTTGAGTTGTTAACCTTAGTTCAAGTGAATTAATTTTCCTTTTAAAAGTTGTTAAATCGCCTTGTAAAGGGAAATTGTTAAATCGCCTTCTAAAGGAAAATTGTTAAATCACCTTTGTTTGGGAAATTGCTAAATCGCCTTGCACAGGGAATTGATAAATCGCCTTGGCTTAGGAGTTGCTAAATCGCCTTGCAAAAGGAATTGATAAATCACCTTGGCTTGGAAGTTGTTAAATCGCCTTCCACTGTAGAGTTGTTACATCTTCTTGCAATGAAAAGTTGATAAATCACCTTGCAATGAAGAACTGATAAATCGCCTTCCAAAGGAAACTGCTAAATCACCTTTCGAAGGAAACTGCTAATTCGCCTTGCAAAGGAAACTGCTAATTCGCCTTGCACTTAAAGTTGCTAATTCACCTTGCATTGAAAGTTGCTAAATCGCCTTCCAAAGCACAATTGTTGCTAAATCGCCTTAAAACTTACTACTAACTCAAAATGTTTCCAAAAACACAAAAAGACAACCCTTTTGATCGTTTTTTTAATTTCATGTACAACTAGTATTACTAAGCCTATATGTACCTTAAAAATGCAAACTTTATAGTTTTTAAGCCAAAAATTTTAAAATTAAGAATTGTACTTTGTAAGACTTTTCGAACACAAAATTTAAACAAAAATGATGTTTTTCTTGATTCAAAGCTTAGTTTTTTTTACACAAGCTTGAATCAAAAAAACCACATTTTGTTTAAATTTGTGTTCGAAAAGTCCTTACAAAGTACAATTCTTAATTTTTAAAAATTTTAGGCTTTAAAACTATAAAGTTTTGCATTTTTTAAGGTAAATATATGCTTCGTAATACTAGTTGTACATTAAATTAAAAAAACGATCAAAAAGTGCTTCTTTTTGTGATTTTGAAAATTTGAGTTTCGTTAAGTTTAAAGGCGATTTAGCAATTGTGCTTTGGAGGCGATTTAGCAACTTTCATGCAAAGGTGATTAGCAACTTTAAAGTGCAAGGCAATTAGCATTTCCTTGCAAAGGCAAATAGCAGTTTCCTTTGAATGCGATTTAGCCATTCTTTGAAGGCGATTTATCAATTCTTCATTGGCAAGGCGATTTATCCAACTTTTCAATTGCAAGACGATGTAACAACTATTAGTGAAGGCGATTAACAACTTCTAAGCCAAGGTGATTTTTAAATTCCTTTTGCAAGGCGATTTAACAACTCCTAAGCCAAGGCGATTTATCAATTCCCTGTGAAAGGCGATTTAGCAATTACCAAGCAAGGTGATTTAACAATATCCTTTAGAAGGCGATTTAACAATTTCCCTTTAACAAGGCGATTTAACAACTTTTAAAAGGAAAACTAATCATCTTGAACTAAGGTTACAACTCAAAAATTTGCTAAAGTAAATTATACGGTTTATCTCTTTGATTTGTAAAATCCCGTGAAACATTCAATTGTCTTCCCGGTTTTATCAAGAGTTGTAAAATCCCGTGTAGTTTCAAGACTTACAACACTCAAAAGACAACTCACTAAAACACAATTACTTTCAATCATCGTTTGATCCACAAGTAATCTTATAACATCAAATCAACATGGATTCAATGATTCCACTTGGACAAAAGAATACTCTTGCAGAGTACAAGATAATCTCCGAGTGCTGACAATCGTGCCACCAATGTTATGACAAGGACATGTATGATCTGGGAAAAGTATAATGGAATTATACATGCAAAACAGAGAGCACGAAAGAATGATACTTGAATCAATTGAAGACGGTCCACTCATTTGGCCTACTATTGAAGAGAATGGGGTGACCATAACAAAGAAATATGCTGAATTATCTGCTGCTGAGAAAATTCAACTGATTTGATATGAAGGCAACCAATATCATTCTTCAAATCTACCAGATGATATCTATTCACGTTTGTTATTTTTATTTTTTTTTTTTTTTTTTTGAATCATCACAGAGTTGCCAAAGATTTATAGGAGAGAGTTCAATTACTAATGCAGAGGTAACCTCTGTGACTAAGCATAAGAGATGAGTAAATTGTAATGATACATTGATAAGTTTTACTACACAAAGGGGAATCACTTTCATAAGTATTTCTGTGATTCACTCAGATGAATATTGACATAACATCTACAACATGAAAATGAGCAATTCAGTTAATACCAAGTTCTTAAACAGTCTTCCAGTTGGAATGGAGTAAGTTTGTGACTGATGTCAAACTGGTAAAAGATTTGCATACTACCAACTTTGATCAGCTTCATGCATATCTTGAACAACACGAACTATGCAAATGAAGTCCGTCTTCTGCGTGAACGCAATCAAGATCCACTTGTATTTGTTGCAAATCAGCAGATGACACCACCTCACTTCAACACTTATTAGTCTTCATACAACAATCTCAGCTTCAACAACAGTTTCCACCATCTCAGTATGGATCAATTCACCAAAAAAAAAAAAGGGGGGGGGGGGGGGGGGGGGGGGGGGGGGGGGGGGAAAAATTTCAACATTACTCATATACTTATCCATCACAACCTCAATTCAATTAATCATCTGTTCCACCATCGTATCCATATCAGTCTCAAATGAATCATCAAACCTTATCTGTTCCACAAATTGCTTATCAATCACCACAAGTTTCTACATAACCGATGACCGAGTCACCTATTGTGGACTCAGGTTTTGTTGTTCCTGTATTCTCTCCGGGAGATGATCCAATTGTTTGTCTTAATAAAGCAATGGCTTTTCTAACAGTTGTAGCTTCCTCAAGGTTCTCCTCAACCAATAATCAACTTAGAACTTTATCGAAACCAAGCCACTATTCAAGATGGCAGGGTCACAGTGCAACAAGTTTAGGGGAGACAAGGTTAAAGTTTTTCTGGTACTGGTTATAAGAGTAATGCTACCAGTTCTGGGGGAAACAATACAAGTGGACAGGCAAGGGTTGTTAATTGCTACAACTGTCAAGGTGAAGGACATATGGCTAGGCAATGCACTTAGCCTAAACAACCAAGGAATGCAGCATGGTATAAGGATAAAGCAATGTTAGCTGAAGCTCAAGAAGCTAGACAAATTTTGGATGAAGAGCAACTCGCATTTCTTGTAGATCCAGGGGTTCTAGACGGCCAAGCTGTTCAGACAATCATTCCAAATAATGCTGCTTTTCAGACTGAGAATCTTGATACGTATGATTCTGACTGTGATGATGTCTCGAATGCAAAAGCGATTCTCATGGCCAACATTTCCAACTATGGTTCTGACGTTATCTCAAAGGTACCTATCTTAATGATATGGAAAATCAAAGTGTGGGCATGATTTTGAACAAACACAAGTTGTGGATTTTACAGATAATGAGATACATAGTGATAGCAATATCATTTTGTATTCTTAATATTTGCAAGAGACACAAGAGACAACTGTTCAAGATACTATTTTGCAGGCACAACAAGATTCAATGATCTTATCTGTGATTGAACAAATATCAAAACAAATGATTAATCATGTAAATAATTAGGAAAAGGCTAATAAGGAACATAATAATGAATTAGTAACTGCTGAGCTAGAGAGATATAAAGAATGAGTCAAAAACTTTTAAACAACGTCTTAATATTGATTTAAGTAGTCATGAAAAACTGATCGATTCTCAAATGGATGATATGATTAAAAAGAAGCTTTCACTAAAAGATCAAGTTGACTCACTTGAGCAAAATCTTTTTAAACAAATCAAAAAAAGGAATGCTTACTGCAAACATTCATGATTTTCAAAATTAAATCCAAAGAAAAAGAAAATAAATATATGGAAAATGAAATTGATTTGGAAAAGAAGATAAAGAAACTTGATAATATTATTTTTAAAGTGAGTCAATCTGCTTAAACAGTGCACATGTTAACAAAGCCTCAAGATTTTTATAATAATATACACAAACAAGTTCTAGGTTATCAAAATCCATTTTATCTTAAGAAAGCTCAGCGGATTAAACCAACCTTGTATAATGGTATTGTTATTTCTGCTAACATGTTGCTATGCCATGTATTGATAGATGAGGAAACAATGAGTTGTGAAATAAGATGAGTATGGATAAAAAATTCCTGAAAAAGAAAAGGACTAGAGGCCATATAAACGAAATATTCTCATAACCATTGATTATTGAAAAATTAAATATACTATCTGAAGGATTTTAGAAACGTATTTACTCCACAACAAGAATTGTCCGCTGAAAAAGCTTTGGTTGCGTATGTCCAATCCTACCAGTAAACCTTCTGATGCATCACATGTCAAAATAGAAGCTCCTAAGGAACTTCCTAAGGTAAGCTTGGTGAATGAAAGCCTTAAAAAGATTAAATTTCACTTTGCCAGGTTTGACAATGTGGTGAAGATAAGGAAGTAACACCTGATCTCATATAGAAAGGTGAATGGTTTGAACATAACTAAAGCTGTTTTTAACAATGAAATTATCCCATTTATAAAATCTTTAAAAGACATCTTCAATGTGTTTGATAAAGATATTTTAAATGAAATAATGGAAGTACAAACAGTTTTTGACCAAATGGATGCTGTTGTTCAACAGTCTTCAGTTGACAAACAATATTTAGAAATTGCTAAGAAAGAACTACTTTTGGAAAATGATCGACTCTTACAACAAATCATGTCTCAAGATGTTCTTCTGACTGTGATGAATTCTATGTCTTTGATTGGTGAATCTTAAAGTATGGAAAATAAAGAGAATGAATCTTGTGATAAGTGTTTCAATCTTGATGCCGAGCTTTTGAAATCACAAAATGCACGTAATGATCTTTTGAAAAGTTACTCACAACTTGAAAAACATTGTATTTCTCTTGAATTGTCAATACAACTTAATCAAAAAAATTTCAAAAACATAAATCTTGTGAAAATCAAAATGCTCTCAAAATTTCAATTTTTTTTGAAAATAATGATTTGAAAGCTCAGCTTCAATACAAAGACACTACCACACTACCATTTGTAAGTTGAAGGAAATTATAAAATCAATGAGAGAAAAGTCCAAGGAAGAGAATGTCAATTATGATTATTGTGAAATAGAGACCAAAAATGTAGAACTAGAAAATAGTGTGGCAAAATTGCATTCGAAAAACGAGCATCTTTGTATAGAAATTAATCATGTGAAACAGATAAAGATCAGTTTGACTCAATCAAAAAGACATGTGTTCGTACTAAAGAACATAGATAAACTGAACTTGAAATGTGCTGAAAATGAGGATTTAAAAGCTTAAATTCAAGACAAGGTTTTTGTGATAACATCATTGAAAAATGATTTACGAAAATTAAAAGGAAAAAAAATTGTTGATATTGCTGCACAAATACCATCTGCCAACACTATTGTTCCAGGAATGTTCAAGCTATACTTAGATCCTTTAGCTCCTAGGTTATTGCAAAATAGGGAAGCTCACATACATTACCTTAAGTACACTCAGGAATAAGCTAATATTCTTCGGGGAATAGTTGAACAAGCTAAAGCAAAACAACCTTAGATATGGTTAGACTTCCTGTAAGATGCAAGATAATTCATAGTTTACTTTGTATAATGTTTTGAGATACATGCCCTAATGCGATTAAACTTAGTGCAAAAAAGGTTGCTATCACACCCAAAAACAATGTGAAGAAAGTTAGGTTTGCTTAACCTCTCACATCCTGAAGCAACATTAAACAGGTAGAGTCATCTACAACATCAGATTCTAACACACCTGTGTTGTCTCCTACAGGATGAAAGTGTCAACTATAATTGCGGATCAAAGCCTACAAGCAATAAAAAGAATGATAGGATCTCGCAAACACCAAGTATGAACAGGAAGAATAAAGTAGAAGCCCAACCTAGGAAAATTAGTAAATAGAATCTTGTTGATGAACCTATTCGTGATGAGATGTTAAGCACTTTTTAAAAGCGAATTCTAAACGTATAAGTGCTACTTGTAAAAAATCTAATGTTTGATGGTGTTCATGCTAGTGTCTTCTTTGATTTTGTGGTAAAATGTGGAATAAGCCTGCAAATCTTCTAAGAAACATAACAAACAAAATATTTGGAAACCTACGGGTCATGTATTTACTGAAGTAGGACTTAAGTGGAAACCAATAGGCAGAACTTTCAATATAGTTGGTAACTCGTGCCCTTTAACTAGGATCACTTCAGCTAACGTAGTGCCTCCTAAGAAAACCACTTCCTACTCAGTTGAAACACAAAAACCAGAGCTTAAAGTCTACAGCGGGAAACCCAAAAATGTTTAAAATGTAGGTTCGAGTAAAAAAGCTAAGACTGTAGAATCTAAGAATGCTAACCACTTGGAACCCATTCATACTTGGGGATCCAATGCTACAGATTTTCCATCGTCTTTTTCTCTTGTCATGACAGGTTATCCAGATTGTTCTTTGGTATTTGGACTCTGGATGTTCAAGACATATGACAGGGAATCGTTCTCAGCTCATGAACTTTGTTAGTAAATTTCTGGGTATAGTTAGATTCGGGAATGACCATATTTCAAGGATTATAGAGTATGGTGACTATCAGCTGGGAAATGTGACTATCTCAAGAGTATGCTATGTCGAGGGGCTTGGACATAACTTGTTTTCTGTTGGTCAATTTTGCGACACGGATCTTGAAGTCGCTTTTTGGAAAAACACTTGCTTTATTCGTAATTTAGAAGGTGTTGATCTACCTTCAGGATCTCGAGACACAAATTTATACACAATTTCTCTTGATGACATGCTTAAAACATCATCGATCTGTCTTCTATCCAAAGCGTCAAAGACTAAGAGCTGGTTATGGCACCGTCGGTTATCACATCTCAACTTCGGTACTCTTAACAAGCTAGCAAAAGACGTTCTTGCACGAGGTATTCCAAGGCTTAAATTTTAGAAAGATCATCTGTGTTCAGCATGTGCATTAGAAAAAAGCAAGAAATCCTCTCATCAACCCAAAGCTGAAGACACTAACCAAGAGAAACTATATCTTTTGCATATGGATTTGTGTGGCCCGATGCGTGTGGCGAGTATTAATAGGACAAGGTATATCTTAGTGATTGTTGACGATTACTCAAGATTTACTTGGGTCAGATTTTTGAGGACAAAAGATGAAGCTCCTAAGGCCATCATTAAATGCATAAAAAATATTCAAGTTTGTTTGAATGCCACTATCCGTAATGTTCGAACAGATAATGGAACTGAATTTGTAAATCAGACACTTCATGAATTTTATGAAAATGTTGGCATCTCGCATCAAACATCTGTTGCCCGCACTCATCAGCAGAACGACGTTGTCGAAAGGCGAAACTAAACTCTTGTAGAAGTTGCTCGTACAATGTTAATATTTTCTAAAGCTCCATTATTTTTATGGGCCGAAGCAATCAATACTACCTGTTATACCCAAAACTGTTCATTAATTCGCCTTCGATACAACAAAACTCCATGCGAGCTTATGCAAGATAAGAAACTGGATTTATCATTCTTTCATATCTTTGGTGCACTCTGTTATACTACCAATAACAATGACGACCTGGGTAAATTAGATGCAAAAGCTGACATTGGTATTTTCGTTAGTTACGCGCTCGCAAAGAAAGCGTTCAGAATCTACAACAAAAGAACCCGGAAAATTATAGAAACAATTCATGTGACATTCGATGAGCTGACACATTGGCTTCTAATAATTCAGTTCAGGACCCGGGCTTCATTCTATGCTGCAACATCCAGTTCGAGACTCGTTTCAAACCCTATTCCTCAACAACCTTGTATTCTACCACCAAGAGATGATTGGGATCGCTTGTTTCAACCTATGTT
Organism: Tanacetum coccineum; assembly: GCA_026074375.1. Lineage (NCBI taxonomy): Eukaryota > Viridiplantae > Streptophyta > Magnoliopsida > Asterales > Asteraceae > Tanacetum > Tanacetum coccineum. The sequence goes on along the minus strand of BQNB010032278.1, from coordinate 3,926 downwards.
CGATGAATACTTTACTCTTTCGTCACTTGCTAGTTCTCTAATTCAAGAAGATGCTACTCCGAGAGCTGTGATTTTACCGATTCCCCTGTGTCAACTTCCATTGACCAGGATGCTCCATCAACACAAGAATAAGAACATTATCTAAACATTTCTCAAGGTTTTGAAGAATCCCCAAAACATTAATTTTTCATGATGATCCACCTCATGAATCTCTTCATGAAGACTCAACTTCTCAAGGATCATCATCGAATGTGAGACAAACCCACACTCCATTTGAACACCTTGGTAGATGGACTAAGTATCATCCTATAGCAAACGTAATCAGCAATCCTTCTTGCTCTGTCTCTATGAGAAAGCAACTCCAAACTGACGCCATGTGGTGTTATTTTGATGCCTTCCTGACTTCGGTAGAACCAAAGAACTTCAAACAAGCAATGATCGAACCGTTATGGATCGATGCAATGCAAGAAGAAATTTATGAATTTCAAAGACTAGAAGTTTGGGAATTAGTGCCGTGTCTAGATAAAGTGTTATTGATCAAACTAAAGTGGATTTATAAGGTCAAGACGGATGAATTTGGTGGGGTACTAAGGAATAAGGCTAGACTCGTTGCTCAAGGATTCAGGCAAGAAGAGGGAATCGATTTCGAGGAATCATTTGCACCGGTTGCTAGAATAGAGGCCATCCATATCTTTGTTGCAAATGCCGCTCATAAGAATATGATGATCTACCAAATGGACATCAAAACGGCTTTCTTAAATGGCGAGCTCAAAGAAGAGGTCTACGTTTCTCAAACAAAAGGATTTGTTGATCAGGAAAACCCATCGTAAGTGTACAAGCTTAAAAAGGCCCTCTACGGTCTAAAACAAGCACTACATGCATGGTACGACATGCTGTCAAGCTTCCTAATCTCACAACATTTCTCCAAAGGTGCAGTTGATCCAACACTCTTCACATGGCAAGCTGGGAATGACTTATTACTGGTACAAATTTATGTTGATGATATAATATTTGCATCCACTAATACTGCTATGTGTAATAAGTTTGCTAATCAGATGAGCAATAAGTTCAAGATGTTAATGATGGGGAAGATGTCATTCTTTTTAGGATTACAAATTTCTCAAAGTCCTAGAGGCATCTTTATTAATCAATCTAAATATGCTTATGAAATTGTTAAAAAATATGGTATGCTAACTAGTGATTCTGTAGACACACCTATGGTAGAAAAAAGTAAACTGGATGAAGAACTACAGGGGAATCCAGTTGATGCTACACTTTACCGTGGCATGATTGGCTTCCTCATGTATCTGACATCCAGTAGACCAGACCTTATTTATGCAGTTTGCTTATGTGCCCGGTATCAGGCAAAGCCTACTGAAAAGCACTTAAATGCGGTTAAGCGGATCTTTGGATACCTAAAGGAAACCATTAACATGGGTCTCTGGTACTCAAAGGATACCGGTATGTCTATGACAGCATATGCAGATGCAGATCACGCGGGGTGTCAGGATACTAAACGCAGTACATTAGGAAGTGCTCAATTTTTAGGTGATAAACTTGTTAGCTGGTCTTCAAAGAAGTAAAAGTGCACCGCCATCTCGAGTACAGAGGCTGAATATATTGCCTTATATGGGTGTTGTGCTCAAATCCTATAGATGCGTTCACAGCTAACAGACTATGGCTTTCAGTTCAATAAGATTCCTCTATACTGCAACAATAAAAGTGCAATTGCTCTATGCTGCGACAACGTTCAAAACTCATGAGCCAAGCACATCGATGTTCGCTACCATTTTATAAAGGATCAAGTAGAGAATAGAATCGTGGAGCTATACTTTGTCCGGACTGAATACCAACTGGCTGACATCTTCACCAAACCTTTGCCAAGAGAAAGATTCAACTTCTTGATCGAAAAGCTCGGTATAAGAAGCATGTCTCCGGAAACGTTGAAACGTCTGGCAGAGGAAACGGACGAGTGATGGTGGTAACTCATATCCTGTATATATGTACATATGAAAACATAAAAATCCAAAAAGATTTTCCTTTTATAAAATTTTACAAAAACAAAAGAAAAAAATTAAAAAATCAGAAAAATATAAAAATATGTATCTCTGGCATGTCTTCTGAAAATCGATAACATTTACGGCCTTAGAAATGTCATTTAATAATGATACGAGGCTGTAAATGAAGTTCGAGCAGAAGTTTCAAAAGCTTTCAAAACATGCCAAAATGGCTTGCTATTATTTCAGATAGCAACCCGGTCATCATCTTAAAGGCAAGTATTCCGTCAAAAAGGAGACTTGACCTCTCAACGGGAATTTATTCTCGGGCATGGTCTACTTTATGACCATGCAAAGGCTTGTGATTACTTTGCATCACAACCCGTGCTTCTTATAATCCATAAGTGTACGTGTCAGTGCGCTTATGTGTCAAAATAAGAGAAATCTTATTTTCTTGGGTGTTGATTTTCAAAATATACAATAATCATCTTTCAGATTCAACAGATCATCATTTTCTAAGACAATTTTGAACCATCAAATAACGACTACAACTCTTTCAATAGAAAACGGGTCATTATTTGAGGGGGAGAAACTGTCAAAATCATCTTCTTCATAATTAATAAGGTGTCAATCAGAAAAGGTTTTAATGGTATCGGGTGAATAATTAAAGAGGAGTTGATAAATGTCAACTCAATAGGGTGTCATTTGATATATGTTTAAATCTTATAGGGGATTAATGCAAATTGTGAGACTTTTCTTGTTTACAAAACCTTAGGGACTAGTTTTGCCACTTAGGAAACTTTAGTTTGCCTTAGGAATAGTTTTCTAGAAGAGTTAAAACATTATTAAACCTCAGGGGGCATTTATGCCAAATCTCAAAAGATTTATACATAAACCCCCTTTGCCCTGTTCCTATTCACCACACGAACACACAAACTCTCAAAACCTTAATTCACCATTGTTAAATTTCAAGACCTTCAAGAATATGCTCAATCTTCGTTTTAAGATTAAGGTACTCATGTTTTAATGATATAATACCCATATAATCGGACCAAACCTTGGAATTATGCGTGAAAAAACCTAAAACCGACCTAATTTTTATCACTTCTTAAAAAGTGTATGAAAAGTTAAATTGGTTGAGGGGTTTTGGTCCTATAGGGGTCTAGTTGTTGTGCCCAAAATAGTTTTTAATAGGGATAACTCCTTCATGGGTTTCGTTCGATTCTTGATGTCGAAATAATTAAAAGTGGGTAAAAACTTGAAAAAGTTTGTGGGGTTGGGTTTAGAATTGTTATAATAACTGTTTGAGTGCACTTGAATGTTATTAAACATGGTTGTATGTTAAATCTTGATTTTTTAGGGTTGTTCATGTTCTTACGGCTCGAACAAGTAAAAATTCAAGATTTTTGTGGTTAATTTGGGTGTTAGATATGCTAGAATGATTCCTAGATGATATGAGACTAAGATGTGATAGATATTGTGCCCAAAAAATGTGTGAAAAATGTTTGAGTAATAAATTTCATACGCGAACTATACTTATTGAGTTTAACATAGGCGAACAATACTTTAGGATACACGGGCGAACTATACGTTCTCTTTTATACAGGCGAACTATACATTCTTCCTGAACATAGGCGAATTATACTCTTGTGCATAGGCGAACCATACATGTTTAATTATAATAGGAGAACTATACTTACATATGTATAATAGGCGAATTATACATGCATAGTTAGAACAGGCGAACTATACATGCATAATTATAACAGGCGAACTATACTTGGGTGTGTTACACATGCGATTTATACACTCCCTATAGGCGAACTATACTTGATTTTTTCTTGTAGAACTAATCTTGTTATCTTGGTAATCCAATCTAATAACCTAGTCTAAGTTTAATTAATCCCTATCATGTCACTTAGTGATTAA
>BQNB010032277.1:0-50367 GCA_026074375.1 Tanacetum coccineum | reverse complement strand
TGCATCATTTCCACCCTAAAAAAATCATAAAAAAGAGGGGCTATAAAACTCACTTGATGCACCAGCAGCTTCCAAACAATATCAACACAAGCTACACAATACAAACACAAACGTGTTACACGTGACCAAGATAAAATCTCAAGTCCATGTAACTCACATATGATGGATGTCTAAGTGTTTAGTTAACCATCATGGGTCACCCCGACACCATGCCTAGTCTTAACCATCTCATTAACACTTTACACTAGCTACTTATAACTAAATCAAAATTGCAGAATTTTAGTGTCACTTTACGTGCTCAAAAACCTTTCTTAATGTCCTTCATAATTTATACCAAAAATCACCCATGTTCAATTATGAGTATATTAACTACCTTGTGATTCCCAAGTATTACTTACATGTGTAACTATCTCAAATAAAATCAATCTTCAAAACGGTCCTAATTCGGATCTGATTGCACACCAAAATTTATCACTCTAACTACCATTCTTAGACATGCTTTCAGAAGCTAATTTTCAAAGGATCATCAATAGACACATGGAACTTAACTAGTGTAGAAGGGCTAAGCTTAATTCTACTTTTAAGTATAGGTATTACCCTCACAAACATGACCTAAATCTGACCTGTATTTACTGTTCTGATAACTTTTAGTGTAACCAACATTTGAATGACTTCTCGACCTTAAACACTTTCGAGGCCAGACTTTTTGAAAACTAGACTCTATGTAGTTAGTTTTAGGGTCAAAAAAATCAATAAAAGCTATATGTATGACCAAGTTATGAGACTTACAAGATGACCTTTCAAAACTGCCAGCTTTTAATTCCGAATTTACAAACCCTAAAACCTGAATTACACATGCTTAACACCACTAATCATCCCAAAAATAATTTTTAAAGATCAAAACCCTAATTTTACAGATCTTATATAAACCCTAATCCATTCCATCAATAATTATTACATGTTTAAAGAAAACTAAACACTAGGGTTTAACAACTACCTTAATTTCTTGATTCATGAAACCCAAACACCAAAATTGATCTTGAATTAAAAATCCCTTTTTTTCCTTCTGCATTGTAGACTGAATATACAAAAATAATACGAGGAAGGTGGCTTTTGTATTAATACAATGCAAAGAAAGAGGTTTAGATAATTACCAAAATAGAACCCCACATAGACAAAAATTGTGTTTTCCTTATTTTCTTTCTTTATAAGGCGGACCCATACACCCCCACGAAAATATACCAAATTAGAATCCTAATTATACTAAAATTAGTTTTTCCTTTTTTTTTCTTTCTTAACCGGCCGAACCAAACAACCTTTTTTTTTATTTACACATAAACCCTTTTATTTTGTTATTTTTATAAAAACTTTTATTTATTTAGACATCCTTCTAAATAAATCTAATTTTAAATACCTAAAAATAAATTCATTTCATAATTTATTTTTCTAACTTAATAATACTAAAAATCTACTAACTAAATTTCTATACTCGTGAATTCCTATTATTTAATTACGTATACATATACATATAATTACGTACACACATGGAATTTTTACCTTCATTTTCATTGTCATTAAAATGTGAACATAATGAATATCCATAGCAACCAAAACTTCAATCACTATGAGACGATCACGCTCAATGGATTTGTAACCAATTCACATAAGATCACATAAACACATAATTATTGTAACACATATTGAAACTCAAGTCAATACTAACGGTTGACTAACCTGCTCAAAACACAGTTGTCACATATGACAGGTAATGAGTGTTGATTTTTCGTTTCCCTATTATGTTATAATTTATTATATACCCGAGTGAAAGAGAGAATCCCAAACACTTATGTGAGGTGCTAGTATATACTTTCTGTGCTTTTAATTACGAAGTCTAGAAGGTTGTGCTGTAAAATACTTTTAAAGAGTAGGTTAAATAACCCTAATACTGCTATTGTCTAGGTAGAAAAGCCTATTTTCTTAAGGACAAGCAAATCCCAAGTGTAGGGGTATTTGATGAGGTGTCATTTTATACATTTTTTCGGGGTCATTTAACCCTCTAAATCATGCATTTATGCCCAAAATAGGTACTTAATCGTTCATTTTCAGGTATTTAGCATTTGGAAGGCATTTGGAGGAAATACACGTGACTTGGGCTCATTTGAAGAAGAAACAGACAAGATTACGAACCAACACCAAGACTCTCAAGATTTAAAGTCTCAGCGGCTGGAGACGACGTCACCATTTATATACGACGCCGTCACTCTTCATCCAGTGACGGCGTCACAACATTTCTTGACGGCGTCAGCCCGCACCGTCTCAACTCGGATCTAGAAGATTCTACTTTATGACGGCGTCACGATTAAAATGCGACGCGGTCACAGCGATATTTTTTATAAATATAGACCCGAAATTAGGGTTTTATGTGTGTAACTTTAGAGTAAAAAAGGGGGACGAACCCTAGTTCGTTTGGCAGCTTATTAGGACAATTTTAGGGCTTCAAAACCCTATTGTACCTCCTTCAATTCATGTTTTAATCAAGTAAGACTATCTTAATCATTCAATATGTCTTGTTGTTTGATTCTTTATTGTTCTTGCTTTATCTTTAACATGCTTGGCTAAATTTGTAATAGTCTTAGCTCGTAGTTTATGTAATGATTAGATTAGTAATCTAATCCGGTCCCAAGACCCATGGGAACCCATCATAGCCCATTGGCCGCCTATAGGAACAACAAATACACCTCTCCATGCCTTGGAGAGGTGGTTGTTGTTTGTTTTCAATTCTCATTTTTCCACCTAGTAGAATAACATCCAACCATTTCTAAATACTTTCTCTCTCTAAAACTACACACCCACATACTCACTCTTGTTCTTGTTTTAGATCATAAGATTACATGTTTTTCTTCAATTGGTATCAGAGCCATGGAGTGGTGTGTTTAGTTTTTGTGTTTGTCTTGTGATTTGTGTTCAAAAATCTTTATAAAGAACAAATATTTTTTTGATATCAAAATTTTTATTGGCCTAAAAACCTTAATGTTTTCATTTTTATAATCCTATAGGTTAGTAATATACAGTAGTACAAGAATTTTTGCTAAAAACCATTCAAAAATATGTCTTTTTGAGTTTTGAAAATTTGAGTTTCGTAGTAGTTGGAACCGAACGAGCTTAACCGAACAAGATAGCCGAACGAGATAACTCTTAGTTTGAACCGAATGAGCTAAATTCAAGCATACCGAATTGAGATGTTTAACATAGTCTGAAACCGAAACGAAGGTATTCCAGCAAGCATAAACCGAACGAGTGGTTTACCATACTTGAAACCCGAATCATGAAAGTTAAGACTTGTGAACCAAACGAGTTTTATATCTTATTGAACTGCACGAGTTTTAGTTTACTTGAACCGAACAAAGATTAGACTTGGTTAACCGAACGAGTTTTTAGACACCCTGAACCCGAACGAGTGATTCTTACTTAGAACCGAATGAGTTTAGACGTGGTGAGAACCGAACGAGTTTAGACACCAGAAACCTAACGAGTTTTTCTAACTTAGACCCAAACGAGATAACTCAGTTGAACGAACAAGTAACTGTTAATTAAAGAACCGAACAGCTTATCATTGTTTATTTATCAAACTCAACAACTCAAATTACTCAAATATATAAATTATACGTTTAGTTCCTTTGACTTGTAAAAATCTCGTGAAACAAACAATTGTTTCCCCCGTTTTGTCAAGGAATAAAAAATCCCGTGTAGTTTCCATTTCAGGACTCAACAAACACATAACCAAACATAATTTCTTTCCACCACCGATTGATCAATTCGTAATCTTTTTGATACCACAATGACGACTCTTGCCGATAATAGTCACTCTTCAGAGGAGACAACAAACCACCAATGCTTGAAAAACACTTGTATGATTCATGGAAGAGCCGAATGGAACTATATATGTTGAATAGACCACATGGAAGAATGATTCTTGCCTCGGTTGAAAAAGGAGCACTCGTGTGGCCTTCAATCACTGTGGATTGGGTAACAAGACTTAGGAATAATATAGAAACTACTCCCACTGAAGCCATCAATGCTGATGTGACAATCAAGAGCTATTAACATCATTCTCCAAGGGCTTCCTCCAACTGAAATAAAATTCACTTGTGACTCAACAGTCGTGTAGCACAAAGGACTTTGGGAAAAGATAAACATCTCGCTAATGCAAAGGAACGTCATTAACAAAACAAAAAAGAGTGCAAGTTTGTATGATGAATTACGATAATTCACTTACAAGAAAGGAGAGACGTTACAATGGAGTACATCTACTTGATGTTCACATCTGTTACTCAATGATATGAACATCACGAGATGCCATTGGGAGCAATTTCAGATAACACCAAGTTTACAAACACTCTTCTGATGAATCGAGCAAATTTGTTACTGATGTCAAATTGGTTAAAGACTTGCATACTACCAATGTTGATCAGCTTCATGCTTACCTGCAACAACATGAAAGACATGCAAATGAAGTTCGTTTGATGCATGAACGTAACTCTGATCCTCTTGCTTTAGTTGCAGCAACCAATTACCTCAGCCAACATATCATCTCATCCTACACTACTCAAACCAAAACTCCAAACTTCAAAACATCATGTTCATCCATATCTGGGTCCTTCACAAGTTGTAACACCTATCAGAATCAACATTCACACCAATCAATAAACACCTCTTTTAATCACTAAAAAACATGCACTTATCCATCAAATAAGTACCAATCCTCCGTTCACCACAACGTTTATTCTCCATAACCATCCATCCCACAATCGGAATATGCTCCCACAGCTTACCAACAACAACAATCTGAATTTCCCCAACCAGACTCCGGTCTAATTGTTCGAGTGTTCCCAGACAGGGGAATATCCAATTGATGCGATCAAGTCACATAATGTCATTCTTAACTGGCTGTTGTTCACACCTGGTATCCTACTACCAATAATCAGCTAAGACACTTCTCAAACCCTCCGTCAACAAGCTAGCATCTATGATGGAAAAGTAACTGTGCAACCTGTTCAGGGGAGATAAACTACTTATGCTGCTGGAACTACGAGAAAATACACACCTGGAGCAAGTAGAAGCAACACAGGGAAACAACGGGCTGTCATCTGTTATAATTGCAAAGGGGAGGGTCATATTGCCAAGCAGTGTACTAAGCCCAAGAGAAAAAGGGATGAAACTTGGTTCAATTATAAAGTGTTGCTGGAATCAAGCTAAAAGCAAGGTGTTTAAGTTTTTAACAAGGAAGAAATAGCAAATTTTTGGCAAATCAAGGACTTCCTGACACTCAAACCTCTCAGAACTGTCATTACCACAATGCTGCTTATCAAGGCGATGATCTGGATGCCTATGACTCTGAATGTGAAGAACTTGACTTAGCCAAGATTGCTCACATGACTAATCATTCCAGGAATGGAGCAGATGCGACTCACTGAGTACACAATCTGGATAATCTGACCTATGATTTAATCAATCAAAGTGAGCAGATAATGACGTCTTCTGAACAGTCTAATGATGTGAATCAGACAGAAACTGAAATAACCAGTGATAGCAATATCATTCCTTATTCTTAGTATCTGAGTGAAACACAATAGGAAACTGTCCAGAATTCTAACTCTTCTACTCAACAAGATGTCCTGATATTATCTATGTTTGAACATTCAATAGCCAAGGATTGAACTCAACCAATGTTACTCTGGAATATAAAAGTTCAATAAAGCTTTGACTACCAGACCTTGAATAGATATAAAAAGAGGTTTAAAGATTTGAATAAGAAATTGCAAAATGTTGAGAACATTATTTTAGGATTCAAGAACAGTATGCCGAGATTGAAACGTCTTAAGCAAACTCTTTCTGAACAAGTGCAAGAAAATGATTCTTTAATGAAAACAGTTTCTGATCTCAAAAATGATTTAAAAATGGAAGAAAACAGAAATATTGATAGAGAAATTGCTTTAGAAAAGAAAATTAAGCAACTTGATAATATCATTTTCAAAAGAGGTCAATCTGCGCAAACTGTTCATATGATGACTAAATCCAAAATTTGTTATGATCATTCCATGAAACAAGCTATCAGTTTTGAAAAACCTTTCTATCTGAGAAAGTTTAGGAGTCAAAGCCAAAACTGTATGACGGGAATGTCATTCTTAAAATGGATGCTATTGTGATTCCTGATTCTGATGAGACATTAATGCTTGTGAAGAGAGTCTTTCAAAAATTGATTTGAAAGAACAATATCCATGGATGAAAAAAATAAGTGAATACTAAACCCATTAATATGATTGTCTTCAATAAACGATTACTACAAAACGATTTGTTTTATATCAATCTAATGATATAGTGAACCTGCCTATTGGAAAGCGACTTCGTCCCACCTTTAGACCCATCTCCTTCTTCCACAACCAACAAAGTTGAGGTTCCAAAAGAATTTCCTATAGTAAGTATGGTGAATACTAGCTTGAAAGAGCTTAAACGCCATCTTGATAGCTTTGATCAGGTTGTAAAAGAAAGAACCACTGCCATAGCTATCACTGAGGGCACGTGGGGGTTTGAACATACAAAGGCTTGTTTTTTGAGAACGAAATTGATTCCGTTTAAAAAAGAATTAAAAATATCTTAAATAACTTCAACAATCTTGGTTGAATGAACTTGCCGATGTCCAAAATGTAATTTATCAAATGAAACAGAGCTTCAAACAACATCGCTTGGAGCCCAGAAACTTTCGAAGTGTAAAATGATTCAAGTTTTGAGTGATAATGAATGACTCTTGGGCACAAGCCATTGGATCATAGATATTGTAAAAAACTGTTGTGGATTTTATCTTGTGAATGAGGTTGTGATAACTGAGAATGAATGTCCAAAGTGTCTCAAAACTCAAGACTGAGCTTCTCAACACAAAAAGGAATGTTGTTGATAAGAAACTTACGATAAACTTGTAAGAGTTTTAAACTCTGAAAAACATTTGCATCACTTTATGGAAGCCGATTCTCAACTTAATCAAGAAATTTTTATCAACAGACAAACAGTGTTTTAGATCAAAATGCTGCAAGTTTTACTCAGTTGTTTGAATTAAGTGAATTGAGAGCTCAGTCTCAAGAGAAAGACACAGTCATTGTCAAGTTGAAAGAGCAAATTAAGTCCTTAAAAGGAAATGTGGATGATAGTAAAGTCAAAATGGACATGGATAAAATTGAGACTCTTAACATTGAATTGGAAACATTGATGACAAAACTTGTTGCCGAGAAATGATCATTTAAAACAGACTATAAGCAACTTTAATGAACTCCAATTAAACAAAACATGTTTCAATCAAAAGAACCATTGTATGCGTTAATCAAACAAGTCAATATAAAGTCTGGGGAAATTTCTGATTTAAATGCAAAACTTCAGGAACAAGGTTTTGGTCATAAGCAGCCCTAAAAAATGAGTTAAGGAAAACTTTAAAGAAAAGCGTTTAGATAAGAGCGGTTTTCTATTGAGACCCCACTCTGTTGATCCAAAAGAGTCTAAGGATTAAATGTGGAACCAATCACGCCTAAATTGGTTGAATAAAATGGACGCTCACAGTCTCCTATATACAAGCACACTTAGGAAGAAGCTTTCGTCCTTAGGGATATAGTCGAACATGTAAAAGTGAATTATCCTCAAGATTCACTTTTAGAGTCTGCCTTTAGGTATACTAAAGTCATTCAGGGATTGCTTTCACACATAAGTAGGACTTTCCCTAGTATCAACAATTGTGATCCCCAATTAGTTGCGGTCACACCGAGGAAAAAGGACAAGAAAGTTAGGTTTGCCGAATCACTCACATCCACAGAAAACACAAAAACGAAAACCCCCCCCCCTAAAAACTATCAAACATAGTTTTCTAACAAGCTTGTGTTTGCAATCTACAGGAGTAAGACTTCTACTAGTGCTAGCGTATCAGCAACCTTCAGGCAATACCAGGAATGAAAGATTCTCGCAAAACACCAAGTAGTAATTCGAAAAATAAAGTAAAGCCTCCCTAGGAACTTAAATCTAGTTTGAATAATAGGAATGGCACTGTTAAAAGTAATGGATCCGCGTCTGTGCAATTCCAAGAAACAGATAATTCTGAGATTATGTCTGTATTCACGGTGATGATTGCATGTCCTTTCTGATAATTTGTGTGTTTCAAATTCTATGAAAGAATGATGAATTATCGTGCTAAAGCCTAAGAAGAGAAAATCTAAGAAAGAGATTTGGAAACCAACAAGAAAAGTGTTCACTAAGATGGGATATGTTTGGAGACGTACCGGTCGGACCTTCACTATTATAGGAAATGCGTGCCCTTTAACTAGGATAACCACTACTAATGAAGTGCCTTCTAGAAACCCAATAGTTCTAGAATCTGAATCACCCAAAACCTGTGTTAATTTGGTATACCTCAAGGAAACCTAGAAAAAATAAGAATATTAGTCTTTAAGCAAAACTAAGGTGTATAAAACCAATATCTGCTAACAAACAGAACCCATTAAATCATGGGGATCCATCAAAAACAATGTTCTATCTACTTCTCTTAATGAAATGCAGTTTTGTCCAAATCGTCCTATGGTATTTGGACTCTGGTTGCTTCAAGCACATGACCGAAGATCGCTCTCAGCTCACCAATTTTCATCAGTTAAATTCTTGGCCTATCATTCAAATTCGGAATGATCAAGTGCAAAGATAATGGGTTATGGAGACAATCAGATTAGGAATGTTTACTATTTTTAAGGTTTTATTACTTTGAAGGACTTGGGCATAATTCTATTTTCTGAGTGGTACAAATCTGTGATACCAATCTCGAAGTGGCCTTTTTCGTCAAAACACATGCATCATTCGCAATCTAGAAGGTGTTGATTTTATTGACGGATCTATACCGTGGGATAATCTGTAAACACTCTCACTTGGGAATATTATGGCGTCCACGTCCTATTAGTCTATTGTCAAAGCTTTAAAACCAATCCATTTGTTATGGCATATCGACGTCAATCTTCTCACTTGAACTTTGGTGCTAATTAATCATCTGCAAGACATGGACTTGTCTGAAGGTCCTCCCTTGAAGCTCAATTTGAAAAGGATCACTTATGTCTGCATCTATGCATTAGGCAAAAGTTCAAAGAAACCCTACAAACCCAAATCTGAGGACACCAATCAAGAAAATACTCTATCTATTGGCATATGGATCAGTGGGGCCAATCGTGGTCGCAAGTGTCAATGGAAAGAAGTACAAAATCCTCGTTATGTCGACGAATACTCTCGATATACATGGTTAAAAATGTTTGCGATCAAAGAGAAGGCTCCAGCTTTTATTTATCAACTTTTTCTGAAGAAGATCCAAGTACGGCTTAAGGAAACCGTCCGCTCATCAGAAATATAATGGAACTGAGTTTTTTTTATTAATCATACATTGCGTGAATATTAATGAGAAGGTTGGCAACACTCATGAAACAATCAGTTGCACGCTCTCCACAGCAAAATCGGTGTTGTTGAAAAGACGAAATCCTTACGCTAATTGAAGCATCCTGCACTATGTTAATTTATGCAAAAGCTCCTTTATGTCTATGGGCCGAAAGCTGTTGCCATAGCTTTGTTATAACCCTAAAATCGTTTCCATGATAACGTCGCGTCATGGTTAGAAACAACCATACGAGCTTTTAACACGACAAACCTCACGATCCATCGTATCTTCATGTGTTTGGTGCACACTTGCTACCCAACGAATGATAACGAGAATCTTTGGGCAAGTTACAACCGAGATGCTGACATTGGTATTATTTCATTGGCTATGCACCCACGAAGAAAGGTCAGCATTCCGGATTTACAACAGACGTACCAGACGAATAATGGAAACCATTCATGTTGACTTTAATGAGCTGACCGCGATGGCTTCTGAACACAGCAGTTCAGGACCCGCACTTCATGATATGATTTCTGTAACAATCTGTTCAGGACTCGTGCCAAATCCTCCTCCTTTAACACCATTTGTACCACCGTGTCTAGAATCTAACTGGGATTTGTTGTTTCAACCAATGTTTGGTGAGTCACTTAATCCCCCACCTTATGTTGATTTACAAGCACCAGAAGTCACTGCTCCTATTCCTAAAGTAGTTGCACCTAAACATGTTGTATTAACTGGCTCACCTTCCTCAACTACAGTTGATCAAGATGCACCATCGCAAAGTAACTCTCATACAACACAGAAACTCAAACTCCTATCCAATTCTCAAACATGTTGAAAGAAGATAAACATGATATTGAAGTCGCACATATGGGTAATGATTTGTACTTTGGTATTCAAATTCCAGAAGTTCCTTCTGATCAATCCTCATCAACAGATGTTATTCATACAATTGTACCTCCCGATCACCAAGTTTCTAAACACAATAGCAAATGACTAAGAATCATCACTTGAGAATAAATCGGTAATCTCGAAAGACCAGTTTCCTCACAGACTACACCAGCCATGAACAAGCCTTATTCTGCTACTATGAATGCCTTTCTCACATCATCGAACCTAAGAACTACAAAGACGCATTAACTCAAGCATGTTGGATTGAAGGTATGCAAGAGGAACTTCATGAACTTAAGAATGTGTCTTGAAGTTTGGAACTTGTTCCTCCTACCTGATTAAGCATTTGTCATACACTCATAAGTGGATCTATAAGGTTTAAGCTTGATGGAATTGGAGGTATTCTGAAAAACAAGGCTCGATTGGTCGCCTCATGGTTATCGTCAAGAAGAGGGAATCGATTTTAAAGAGTCTTTCACTCCGGTTGCAAGATTAGAGGCTTACGAATTTTTCCTAGCGTTTGGTGCTCATATTAACATGGTCATCCTGATCAAAAGGAAGTGAAGACTGAAACTGTCATTTTTGAATGGTAAACTGCCGGAAGAGGTTTATTGTTAGCCACCGGATGGATTTGTGATACCAGACAAACCTAACTACGTGGAGCAAGCTTAAGAAAGCACTTTATGGGTGGAAAAACAAGCTCCACGCGCGTGGTATGATATGCTGTATTCATCCTTATATCTAATGACTTACTTCTCAAAAAGGCTCAATGGATCCTACTGCTGTTCATAACCTATAGAGCAAGGAACTTCTACTGGTATAAATATATGTCGATGACATTATCTTTGCTGCATCTACTCCTGAACTTTGTGATCTATTCGCTAAAATCATGTGTTCAAAATTCAAGATATCGATGATGGGTAAAATCTCATTTTTCTTAGGACTACAGATTTCTCAAAGTCCCAGAGGCATCTTCATAAACCAATCTAAATATGCTCTTGAATCATTAAAGAAATATGGCTTTGAATCTTGTGACCCAGTGGATACTCCCATGGTGGAGAAATCCAAACTGGATAGGATAAAAAAGGGAAAGCTGTAGATCCGCTACACACTAAAAATCGTGGTATACGATTGGCACCCTCCTTTAACTTACACCAGTAACCTGACCTAATAATATCCTATAGCCAATGTGTGCCCGTATCAGAGCTCGGTCATACCGAAAAGGTACTTAAACTGCGGTAAAAAGGATCTTTTCGGTAATCTAAAAAGAACCGTACAACGGGGACTTTGGTACCGAAGGATTCTTACCTTGCACTAACCAGCATTTGTAGAATGCGGAACATGCTGGTTTGTCAAGAACACGCTGTAGTCACATCTGGTAGTATATAAATTTTGGTGAGATAGACTTGTGAGCTGGTCGCAAAAAGGCAATAAAAAGCGTTGCGATACTCCAGATACGGAAAGCTGAATATATGCTGTTAGTCCGGTTGTTGTGCCTCAAGTCCTTTCTTGGGATTAAGATCACAACTTACCGACAATGGCTTTAGATACAAATAAAATTCAATGTACTGTGATAACAAAAGCGCTATTGCCCTTATGCTGCAAAAACAACGATCAAAGCATTCAGATCCAAGCATTATAGACATCAATTTCACTTCTTCAAGGAGCATGTTAAAATGGTGTGATCGAGACTTTACTTGTCCATACGGAGTAATCAAATTAGCGGCATCTTCACTAAAGCCTCTTGGGGCCGAGAAAGAATTGAATTTCTATATCAACAAGCTGGGTATGCGAAGTTTTACGCCGGAGACTCATCTGAAAAGATTGGCCAGATGGAACGTTGACAGAATAGTGGGTGGTACCTATTCGAATATTCCTTTATATCATAAGTATTTAATATAACTCAGAAAAAACCAAAAATAATTTTCTTTTATATAAAAAAATTTTTCAAAAACAAAATAAAAAAAATTAAAAATGAAAAAATACAGAAAAGAAGTTTCAAATGCCAAGTCTTCTGAAAATCGATAACATTTTACGTCTTAAGAAAAATGTCATTCAACAATGATACACAGCCCTGTAAATGAAGTTCGAGCAGAAGTTTCTAATGTTTTCAAAACATCCATATGCTTGCTAATTATTTCAGATAGCAACCCCGAGTCAATCATCTTAAAGAGGCAAGTAATTTTCAAAAAGAAAACTTGACGCTCTTAACGGGATTAATTCACGGCATGGTCTACTTTTATGACCATGCAAAGGCATGTGATTACTTTGCAATCACAACCCGTGCTTCCTATATTTTCCGTAAGTGTACGTATCATTGCGCCTTATGTGTCCCAAAATAAGAGAAATCTTATTTTTATTGGTAAAAATGTTATCTTCATAATGAATCAGGTTTTTCAGTCACAAAAAAGAATTTTTCAAAGACAATTCGACACATCAAACAATGACAACCACTCTTTTAAATAAAAACGGGTCTTTATTTGAGGGGGAGAAATTGTCATCCAATAATCTTTTAAAAACAGTCTTTCAAAATAAGTCATGGAATAAACGGATAAAGTTTTGAATAATGACGGATAATAATTTCAAGGGGAGTTAATTTATATTAACTACAAGAGCTTTAGATGTCATTTGTATAAATCTTTATGGACTTATTTGCAATTTGAGACTTAGTGAATTCAGGCTTTAAACTACAGACGATCAATATTGCCAACACCTCATAGTTTGTAAAAAAGACTTAGAAGCTTGGAAATACTTTCATAGTACTAAAAGCCAGGAAATTGATTCTCACTGGACTAGAATTTTAAGCTGTATAAATTCTTCAAACACATCTCGAATATGTATGCGTATAAGGATTTGCTGATATCGTCGTGTTCAAAACGCACAAGGGGTGAAGTAGTAGATGTATACTTGATAGTGTCCTTAGCCTTCTTTGAGGTTAGTTTTTTTGTCTTTTTGAGTTACTTCTTTTTGATTTTAGGCCTGTTTCGAATCTTTCGAGTGCACTATTTCAATCCACATGGTGGAAGTAGACATCTCGTCATAGCCACAGTATGCATCATATTTGAGTCCCCAGGGGGAAGTGTTAGGAGTATTATCATTTAAAACATGAGAAAAGTTCTCTCTGATTCAATTAATGTTTACCCAATCTGTTCTATCCTCGAAGTTTGATGCAAAGACTTTCATAACTTGGAAAGAAAGCTAAAGCAACGCTGAAGAGTGCTTGGACATAGAAAGAATCATATTGACAACCTTCTTGAAAGAAAGAAGTTAATGAGGAGCTTGGAAAAGTTCGTATGTGACAAATTGTACAAGGGTAGTCTAACTACTGCGACAAAAGAACATAGATATTATCATCTGGATGGCTCAATAATCAGGTCAAACCTCGTACATAATAATCATGTGATTGTATGTAGTGTAGACTTTATGGTGATATTAAGGAGTGCTCGAGTACAAAATTTTCAATAATTTCTTAGTAAATTCAAAAAAATTCAAATTATTGTACTCAACACTGTCTTATATACCCTCGAAAAGTTGAGGGGGAGCAATAATATGTTCCATTCTGCTAGAATACATCATTTTGTCCCCGAACGGTTAATCAATTGATATCCAAAATATCAAAGGATTAACATTTTAGATAAGGGGAGAAAATGTGATTAACCTGGACTTAATGTATATTGACAGAAGTAATCAATTAAAATGGACTCGATGCACTCCACACTTAGCATGTACTACGATTACGATGCACATGTTAAGGGGGAGCTTTTAGTGATGATTAAAAACATATCAAGTGTAAACCGTATGTTGATATTTTATACAAACACTTTGAATGAATTTTTCAATGATTTTGGTTTGTAATGGTGATGGAATACCCTAAAAGACCGACCATGTACTTAATTTTATGGAGTTATAAGGTGGTTAGGTATAGGTATTCAAATCTCATGATCCAGCCAGAACTGGAGGGATCTACCCAGGGATATCCACTAGTTAGTGTAGAAGTCCTTAGGTATGATTAAAAAGGAGAAAAAGTGAGAATCGGGAATAATGCCGACTGAGATGGAGCTAACACTGGAACAAACCCAACAAGGTGTTAGTTATGAAGTCTCGGTAAGCATTGAAGGGGTTGAAGAATGAAAAAGAAATGTAAGGATAAAGGGTGAAAAGAAAGAAGCCCTCCATACACTTAGGCAGAAACCGGGTCAATACATATGCTGTCAGAAACACTTAGGTGTTGTCTGACATTGAAGACAGTCATGGACCCAGTGACGCTATGCACAAACCCCTCCCAGCCACTCAAAGTCGGAAAGACTTTGTTTCAAAACTCACGGAGATACACTCATTTCTATTGACTTTCTCACTCCGAGTTAGTTGATATTGAAAAGGTGGCACTCAGCTCCAGCCTCCGATCACTAAAATTAAAAGTGCACAATTGAGTCTAGAGCCAAAAGAGATCATCCATTAATCTCATTAGGACACTTGTCATAATTTAGCTTGTTATCTCACACAATGTGAATATCAAGTAATATCATTAGAGTCCTACGCAAGATCCTTGTGATTTTGCCAGAACATCCGAGTGATACTTAGGTATTCACAATGAAGATGGAAATCCTGCTTGAGCCAACATCAAACAAGCTCATGGTAGGTAACTTGTGAGATTCTTTATGAATCAAACTTGTGACAACTGGAAAGAAACGATGGTGTGATTCTATAAGAATCAAACTTGTTCCAGGAAATGGATCAACGGTTGTTAATGAATTTTTGAAATGATTAACACTCTCGGTGTGTCACAAAAACAATTTTGCAAGTGATACACCGATTGATTTTCAAATCAATTTTCTATATCAATCGGTGAGATAGTAACTCACTGGTTCACTCTTATCGTGCTGTCTGCTTTGAGACGTTCCGATAATGAGAACATGCTGAGTACGATGAATCTAATACTTATGTGTTAGAAAGATTCAATACTACAGCTGGAAATCCTGTCAAGAAGATTCTTCTTAAATTGAATCTATCTGATCACAGGTCGATCCTCACGGATTCGAAGGTTACTCCAACCAAACCCAGGCGAATGACAAAGCCATATTCGTCCCCCCGCTTTATTGCTAACTATTTTAATGCAGGATACTTAAAGATGGAGGTGGAGGTACCTGATTCCAGCTGACTCACAAGATCTATAGCCACATGCTCATACCCGACCAACAAAACATAAAGACATCATGAAAGCTCAAGTACATGTTTCAAGACTTCCGCTACTCTGATACTGCACATCTTTCTTGAAGTGACGAAATATTAAAGTCAAAGAAGTTTTCGTCACTCTGATACCGAACGTCTTTCTCGAAGTGACGAAGTGTTAAAGTTAAAGAAATTCAAGAAAGATGCAACATTAAAGCTTTTCAAGTCAACAAATCAAGAAAGGTATGAGCATGTCGGTCCAGAAGTCACAAGTTCACAAGATGGCAAAGTTTCAAGATGGCGAAGAGATTGTGCTTGGTTGATGATCTCAAGATGCTCAAGATCACAATGTCAAATACAAGTTCAAGGAACAAGCTCAATCCAGAAATCAATGATCACTACAACATACTCACAGGAGAATGTCAAAAGGACGAGCTAAAGACTAAAGACAAAGCATTGTATGCTAGGCTTAAAGTTTTGTAAAATGGAGTGACCTCCCTTAGGGGGAGATTGTTGGAAACACAAAAAGTGTCGGTCACTTCCAAGTTGTAACAGTCTTAGCTCGTAGTTTATGTAATGATTAGATTAGTAGTCTAGTTCGGCCCAAGACCCATGGGAAGCCTATTAGAACCCATGGGCCGGCCACAATAGGAAGTATATAAGCCCCTCTCCTAGCCTTGGAGATGGTTGGTTGTTCCATTTTTCATCATAATACACTTCATCCATTTTCCATCCATTCTATCTCTAACAACACAACCCACATCTCACTCTTGTTCTTGGTTTGATCATAAGATTACTAGAATTCTTCAACCTTCGCAACGCGTTTAAAGTTTATTAAAGTCTTCGTTGACTTTTATGTTTGACTTTTACAAAATATATTTATTTTCTAAGTCTGACCCGACTAAAACGACCCACTAGATCACATTTTCATAGCTCGGTCATAAAAGAGATTTTATGTGAAACAATATTCCGGACAACTTTTTAGTTTTAGTCGAGACCCAGAACTTGACAGAAAATGACCAAAACGCCCCTGCAAGAATCTTGCCAGAAATTTAACCTTGGGTTTTGACCGGTTATATCACACTTTCGTGACTTTGACCAAAAAGAGAATTTAATTAAAATGTTATTCCGAACAACTCTCATGTTTCGCCGGAAGGCCGAAACGAACCCGAAAGTGCTCAAAACGTCAAATTACCAAAGCTGTCAGATTTAATATATTTATTAAAATGACTTATTTTTCTACTAAAGTGTATATGTCGATCTAGCTCCAGTTTCTTCGTCATTGGGAGTTAGAAGTCCCATTTTATATCAAAACGACCGCAAAAATATAATTTGTTATATTTTACAATCCAAAATCTGATTTTCCAAAATATCGAACCCCGAATTACCCATTCAGTTTTCTGGTCAAAATGACCCCTTACAAAATGTGTTAAAACTCGTTTTCGACCCAAAAACTCATCAAAAATACATTCAGTATGTCTTATAGTTTCATGCTAATCCTACTTTAACATCAATATCACAATATTCTAAACGCCGCAAGTTTCAATCGATTTCATCACATATATAAAAATCGAATCAATAAACAAAACAATCGAAATAATAATAGAAAGAAGGCTCACAAAGCTATACGGAGAAAAGTCGGAAAATAACAGAGTTCGTCTTGTTCCTTTGTTCCTAGTCGCGGCTCACAACCAAACCAACCAAACCAAAACCAAACTTGAATCAACCCAAATCAACCCAAATAGTTTTCAATAAATCAAACACACCCTTGTGTGTGTCTTGTACCCGATTCGAACCCACAACCGAACCCAAAACCTTAACTTTCACAACTCGAATCTCCAAATAACCCATTTTCCCTATTTATTTATTCACCACATTCACCAAAACCTTCTTATCTATTAAAAACTCATACATGCACCAATCTTCTTGCATGTCTATTTTTCTTCCATAGATGACTATATTGTCATCATCTAAACATATATTGATGGCTAGAAAAATACAAACACCAAAGGGTGTTTATTTTGTTGGTTCGTTCAAACCCAAAAGAGAAAGAAAGAGGGCAAGAACTCAACTTCTAATGAGCTCTATTATTTTGGAATATCATTTGATTTATGCTAGAATAGATTTTAAGTAATAAAAATTTTGATGGTTGAATTGTATTGGTGTTGTGCCTCGTCCGAATCTAAGAGACAAAAGAAAAGGGAGAAGCAATTTCAAAGTAAAAGGTTACTTGCACTAATGAATGGAAAAAGGGGAAAACACATATAATAATTAGGGTATTGGAAAATAAAACAAATGGAGTGTGGGTTTGGTGTCTAGGCGTCAGCCTAGAGTAGATAACATGCAAATTTTTTAATTTTTTTTTCTTTTATTACTTGTAAATATTGTGTAAAGTTTAATTATAAAAGGTAACTTGTACAAGGTTTAATAAAACGCGAGCCCTCAAACGCGAGCTATGGCCGAGGTCGAGAAACAAAGACGACAAGGTTCATAAAATAATATTTTACGATCATAAATATAATAACGAGACGCGTCGTATATTTTTACGATGCCCAAAACGATTAACGAACGCGCGGTCAAACGGTGACTCGTGAAATGTTAAAAATAAAAATTATCAAATTTTCTCAAAATTATTCGTAATAAAATACAAAAATAATTATTTACGACAAATAAAATTTTAATTGTCGACGTTCGCTCACATGATTTTATAAAATAAATATTATGACGTCGAAGTCGCGATCGTCATACGCGTCGTGAAACTCGGGTTGTTACAGATTAATCTCAAGAATATTAGATAAGTGATGAAGTTCATGTGTTATTTGGTTTGAAGATGGGTTTTGTGGAGGTGAAAGAGATGGTGAAGAATTGGTTGTAGAAAGAGAGGTAGGTGTATTCCTATTAGGTGGAGGAGATGGTGGGAGATTGTGACTTTGTCTCCAAGGCTCAAGAATGACCCTTCGGAGTTTTCTAGAGTAGTCATGAGTGGATTTGCTAGAGGATGATATTGAGATCTTAATGATGAGAGAAAGATGTAGAAGAGAAGTGTAGATTGATATGGAGAAGAATGATGGTTATATAGAAGGATTTTGGGAAAGGCATGGTATAGGAGAATGAAGATTCTAGGAAGTGTTTTGTCTAGAAAGGAAAGGATGGTTGGACCTAAGTAGAATAGGGTCAGAGTTACAGAAAAAATCCTTAGCCGTCTCCATGGCCTATTTGGGACATGACAACTTTCAGTGGTTTTCCTGATGGCGGTCCCTTTTCTAATGGTGTGTGTTGGGTCCTCAATATTTATTAGGGAGCCGCCCTATATTTAAGGGGACCGTTTTCTAGAGATTCGCGAAATTTTCCAGAAGTTTTAATTTTTAGAGTGGTTAATAAGAATTAGAAGGGAGATTATGGCATTTCCATTGCTTCAAGAATCACATAATACATCTAAAATAGAGAATAAGTCATGTAATGTGCTCAAGATGAAGCATATAAATGACTAAAATGTCTACTAAATGTCACATAGCAACCATTAAATAATAATGTAGACACATTATACACGTACTTGATTATCCATGATAGAGGTTAAGATAGTATTACATAGTAATAATAATAGTACGTATCCCTAGCAATAATTCTAGAGGAATATTTCAACCATCATTTGAGTCAACACTTGACGCTTCTTCAGAGGATATGTAGTTAATTGATTTAAGATGAGTATGATGAACCCAAGGTCTCATGGATGGCCAATATGATTTGTATTTTGATTTTCGGAGATGAGGATTAATTTTGATGATGTGATCATATAGACGATTTAGAATCATTCCATATGGCATTGGAGAATTTGGTTGATTTTTAATATTTTTAACTCGTTTGGTTAGAAAGTAGGCAAAGTTGAAGGGAGTACTTGTTAGAATGCAATACATCATGTGACATGATGATGCAGGAAGAAATAGTGAGTCATTTTGAGTGCCAAAGGCATTATCTTGAATGATTTCATTCCAAGATCTCATGTCATGACGAAGTTCTTCCTTGAGGATTATGTTTGGGAAAATTGTTTATCTGGTTGTTGTGATTGATTGGATAATTTCCTTTGGTGAAGGAATGTGTGTTTGATATGGTGTGTTTGACTCTTGATTAGTTTTCAAAGAGTCGAGAGAGGGTTCTTTAGAGTAAGAATATTCTCCTTCACATGGAATGGAGAGAATTGAGGCAAATAACTCGAGTGAGAACTTAAATGTTCTTTTCAATGCCCAAAATGTTAAGAAGATGTTTAGATTGTCATCTTTAATGATTTCCATTGAAGAATAAAATTCAAGTAGAAATCTTGGACAAATTTCTTCATGGAGTTCATATATTTTCGAAAGTTTGATAATTTGAAAAAGGGTTTGAATATTATCGTATTTATTGGATTCAGGAGATATAGGGCGACCTTCATGGATTGACCTACATTCTAGGTTTCGAATGATGGGTTTTAAGATATCAGGAATATAGTTTTCGTTTGAGATTGTTGGAACGTATGATTTTGTGTATCGTAATTCATCTTCCAAGGTCATTTCACCTAAAATTGGAAAAGATAATTGTAGTGAGATTCCTTCATTTAACGAGATGCCTAGTGTGTGCCTATATGCAACAAGTGTGGAGTAACGATTAACTCGACCTAAATATAAAATCCTAAGAGTTAATCCAAACGCTCCTTAATTTGATTTTGCTCATCCAAACAAGTCGAAAAATACATATGAGTTATGTATCTCAAAATTTGTTCATGAGATCATTATGCATGTGTTTGAAAACGTTTTTGGGTTGGATTAACAATGCATAACAACAATTTTATTTTGTTTCTAACGTGAATGATTTGAAAATAAAATTAGGGTTTTGGTTCGAAATCAATTTTTCAACAAATTCACTAATGTATGCAAATCCTATATCTACGGGAAGCATATTAGTTATACATTGTATCCTAGTTGTCTTAATTGTACAAAATTGAAAGAAAACACAAAAATCCCCAATTTCAATTTTTGGTGTTCATCATGAACCCTAGACTCAAATTGAAAGAAAATAGATGAAATGACTTACAATTGATGATCTTTGTGATATTAGGATTGATTATTAGTGTTGATTTGATCTTCAATTGATGTTTAGATGGTTGATTTTGAGTTTTGGTGGGTTTTGGGTCGTGTTCGTCGAGTGGAGCAGGTAAGGAGGTGTTTGTTTTTCTGTTTTGAAAATTTTTGTTTAAGTGTCCCATTTTGTGACTTGCTGGTGGCGGTCTCAAATATATTGGGGGGCGCCTATATGGGGGCCGCCCTCAATCAAGGGTTTTTGAACTTGGTTTTTTACAAAAAAATTACGAGGAACAATAACATTTTAATTTTTATTTCGCGAATTAAATATGCTTAAAGTACTTCGGATGAAGTATTTAAGTTGTCACGACACGGAATGGAACACGGACTAGAATTGAGACAGAAGAAAGAGAAGCGGACTAAGATGATTTATGGAATGTGTTCCATCATTCATAAACCAAGACGTAGATAGTTAAACGATTCACGTTTAAAGAGTTTTGTAAGAATGTCGGCGATGTTGTCGACGGACGGCACTTTTTCGATTGAGATATGTCCTTTATGGACATTATTACGAAGAAAGTGGTGACGTATTTCGATGTGTTTGGTATGAGAATGTTGCACCGGGTTTTTTCTAAGGTCAATCACGCCTTTGTTATCGCACATGATGGGAACGTCGTCGAGTCGTACGTCGTAGTCGATGAGAGCTTGTTTCATCCATAGTGCTTGTTGACATGCCTTTCCGGCGCTTACGTATTCGACTTCGGTAGTGGATATAGCAAGATAGGTTTGTTTCTTCGAGAACCAAGATGTTAAACAACATCCCACGAACGTACAAATACCGCTAGTGCTCTTTCGGTCCACATAATCTCCCGCATGATCAGAGTCGGCATATACTACGGTTTTTATGCCGGTCCCCTTAGGATACCATAATCCTAAGTGCGTAGTGCCTTTAATGTATCAGAAGATACGCTTAACCGCTTCAAGATAAGAGGTTTTGGGAGCCTCTTGGAAGCGGACACAGAGGCAGACACTAAACATGATATCAGGCCTACTTGCCGTTAGATAATAAACTACCTATCATGTCTCGATACTTTGTACTATCTACCGACTCACACTCTTCATTTTTTGTGAGTTTAGTATCGGAGGACATGGGGGTTTTCATTGGTTTAGACTCTTCTAGACCAAATTTCTTAAGCATTTCTTTAATATACTTAGATTGATTAAAGAAAATACCATCTTCCATTTGTTTTATTTGTAATCCAAGAAAGAAGTTAAGTTCACCCATCATGCTCATCTCGAACTCGTCATGCATGATTTTGGCAAATTCATCACACATGTCTTGACAAGTCGAACCGAATATAATTTCATCGACATATGTTTGAATAATGATGAGATTTGAATTTTTCTTCTTTGTAAAAAGAGTGTTATCTACCATTCCCATTTTATATTCATGTTTAATAAGGAAAGCTTTTAATCTATCATACCAAGTATTGGGCGCTTGTTTAAGACCATACAAAGCTTTTTTTAATTTATAAACGTGATCTGGTTTTTTGAAATCAATGAATCCTGGAGGTTGTGTCACGTATACCTCCTCATTGATAAAACTGTTCAAGAATGCACTTTTTACATCCATTTGGAATAGTTTAAAATCTAAGGCACAAGCATAAGCTAATAATATTCTAATGGACTCAAGTCAAGCAACCGAGACATAAGTTTCATCATAATCGATGCCCTCTTGTTGGTTGTAGCCTTGAGCAACTAACATAGCCTTATTTCGAGAAACAATACCGTTCTCGTCTAACTTATTTCTAAATACCCACTTAGTTCCTATGATTGTCATATTCCTAGGTTGAGGAACTAACTCCCAAATGTCGTTAGCAACGAATTGATTTAATTCTTCTTGCATGGTGACTACCTAACTTTCATCTCCTAATGTTTCATTCACATTCTTAGGTTCTATAGTTGATATAAAACAAAAGAAGTTACTTTGGTTTTGGGCTTGTGATCTAAGGGTTCTTTGGTTAAGGTTTCCTATGACATTTTCTAATGGGTGGTTCCTAGATTCCTTAATGTTGATTATTTCATCAACCTCTAAAGTTTCATCCACAATGTCGTTTTCTAGGTTTTTCCTTCCGGTGACCTTAATTGCTTCTTCATCATCTAAGTCATCATCTACCAAGAGTGATGTCTTAGAGGGTGGAGGAGTTTCATCGAATGTCACGTTTAGTGATTCTTCGACTTTCCTAGTGTGTTTGTTTAGGATGATATAGGCTTTACTATTTTGAGAATAACCTAAAAAGACACCTTCGTATGACTTTGGGTCAAACTTGGTAAGGTAGTCTTTTGTGTTCAAAATGAAGCATTTGCTTCCAAACACTCTAAAATAATCTAGTGTAGGTTTTCTACCTCTTAAGAGTTCATAAGGTGTTTTTCCTAGAACGACTCTAATGAGAATTTGGTTGGGAATGTATGTTGAAGTATCTACGGCGTTACACCAAAACTTTTGTGGTAACGATTGCTCATTCAACATAGTCCTACTCATTTCTTAAAGTGTCCTATTTTTCCTTTCGACCACGCCATTTGATTGAGGAGTGCGTGGAGCCGAGAAGTTATGTGTAATATCGTTGGTATTGCAAAACTCTCCAAATTGTACCTCATTATCAAATTCTCTACCGTGGTCGGTTCTAATTGACACTATTGAACAACCTAATTGGTTATTTTCCTACTAAATATTTCGAATTGATCGAAAGCTTCAGTTTTATCCTTAAGAAATCTGGTCCAAGTGTACCGTGAGTAGTCATCTACTATGACTATGGTGTAACGGTTTCCTCCGTAACTCCGTACGACGGATGGACCGAAGAGAACCATATGGAGAAGTTATAAGCATCTAGTCGTTGAGACTACATTCTTAGCTTTGTGACTAGCGTGAGCTTGTTTTCTAATTTTGCAAGCATCACAAAAATGTTGATCAAACTTAAGCTTAGGTAAGTTTCTAACTAATTCCTCAGAGGCCAACGATTGAATGAGACGCATATTTGCGTGTCCTAATCTCTTATGTCACAAGGTGGAATTTTCATCAATCATTGTAAGACAAATTTGATCATTTAACTTATTTCCTAATTTCATCACATATAAGCCTTTCTTCCTAATACCTCTACCTATGACTTTATCGTCCTTAGTGATTTCATTATCATGTTCATAAAAAGTTACTCTACACTTATTGTCACATATTTGTCCTATACTTAGCAAATTAAATCCTAAGTGATCAACATGTTCTACATTATCTATTTTGAGAGAGTCATTAGAAATCGTACATTTGCCAATGATGTTACCGCGAAGATTACTACCAAAGATGACATTACCTCCATTATATGCCTTGTAAGTAGAGAAGAGTTTTCGGTTACCCGTCATATGCTTAGAGCATCCGCTATCCTTGATCCATTCGTCGGGCTCCAAGTCGACTCCATGGCATATCTATTTATTTAAGACAATAACTCAAACATTTGGTCCCCAATATCTCATGGGTCCAAAGTTGTTAGTGCCAAAAATCCCTTGCATTCTATGCAATTGATTGGGATGTGAAAATGTAAGACATATTTCCCATGGCATGTAACTTTGACGTGAAAAGTTGTTCCAACTTACGGGAAAGCCACGAGGTTGGTTTTGTCAACCAACGTGTCTTTTTGGTTGCGGTGTTTTAGGACGAGAATAATTATTATTGACTCTTCTAGGAGGTGGAGTTTTTGATCTAAAATTGAGTTTTGAAAATCCAACTCCGGGTTTAGATAATGGCTTATAGAATTGTTTAACTTCATTGTCACTAGCAACATGAATTTTGACTTTGTTTACAATTATGTGTTTTGGTTTAAGACCTAAAATAGATTTTTGAAAAGACACAGTTTTCTCAGATCCAGGCGTTGCTGGTGGCGGTCCCATATTTATTTTGGGGGCCGCCTGAACATTAAGGGGGCCGCCCATATTTATGGGACCTCCATCAGGAGACGCCTTTTTCTGAGCTTTTACAAATTTTATTTCCTTAGTTCCACTAGATGATGCTTCAAATGAATTAAACCCTAAACCTAATTTATCACCGGAGGGTTTTTGATTATTTATCATTTCATTTAAGCAATGTGTACTCTTTTCAAATTTGTTTAATCTAGTAGATTCATCTTTGAGTTTTTCATTCTCAATTTTAAGTACATGACACTTTGCACAATCGAGATCAACTCCCTTTTGTTTTTCTCGAGGTGTGGATTAATTTATCTTTTAATTCTTAAGTTTCACTTCCTCTTAGGCTATTTTCTATAGCTTTTAGCCTTTTGTTCTTAGTGATTATCTTTAAACTCATTTTGCATAATTTATCATATTCGTTGTCTAGAGCTAAATCATCAATTGATGAGTTTTCATCACTAAAGTAGGAGGATTCGGAACATACCTCATTTGGTGCTTGAGCTACAAGACATGTCTCGTCTTGGATCTTTTCATCATTCTCTTCACCGCTATCGCTCCAAGAACCTCCAACAAATGCTCTTTGGTTCTTGTCTCTCGGTGGCTTTGGACATTCTCAATAGATGATTCTAGGGGGGGGGGGGGGGGGGGGGATCTCGCATCTAAAGCACTTCCTTTCACTTTTGCCGTTTTTGTCGTCTCGGCTTCTTTGAAAGGTCTTTTTGTCATTCCGAGGTTGTCTTACGAATCTACCTCTTCTCTTAAAGAACTTCTTGAAGTCTCTTACCGCCATGGCGTACTCTTCGTCTTCACTACCGGAAGTCAAACACTCTTCATCACTAGATTCTTTCTTAGCCTTTAGCCAGAGATTTTCCTTTCAACTTTTGGCTTTGACTATTTCGGAATCTTTCTGATGATCATCTAATGGACCTTTGAGGTTTCCAATGAGCTCATCATGGATAGTGATGTTAGTCTTCGACTCTTCACTCGCGTGTCCTTTGCTCTCCATTTTAGGTGTAGAGCCCTAAGAAACTTCCTTACATAGTTCTTACTAGAATAACCTTCATCAAGAGCTTTAAGACTAGTAATAATAGTGTTAAATCTAGCAAATGCAATATCTATAGATTCGTCTTCAGAAATAACGAATTGTTCATATTGTTGAACCAAAAGGTCGATCTTATTATCTTTGACTTGGCCATTACCTTAATGGGTGATTAACAAAGTTTTCTAAATTTCTTTTGCCGTATTACACATGAAAATTCATTCATATTCTTTTCTAGGCAAAGCATTGTAAATAACCATTTTGGCTTCTTATTTTGCAAGCTTTCTTTTAGTTCATCGGTTGTTTTTCAAAAGGGATAACCTCATCTAATTTAGTTTCTGGATTTTGTAAATTAGGTTGAAAATCCAACCATTGGTAATAACATGCCAAAGATCTATGATCTTTGGATTTAGCATATGTCTTGAATCTATTTATTCCAATAATAAAACTATCGCTTTCAAAGAGTGATGGTCTTTGCATAGAAGTTGCATTCTAGATATTTGTCGGAATCAATAGATCGAATCCAAGCTTAATATACGTATATTTTTAAAAATCTTGAGTGACCTTGCTCCTGATACCAATTGTGGAAACTAGAAGGGGGGGGGGGTTGAATAGTTTACACGTTTGTTTTACGTTTCAAAAGTTTACTTTCAAAAATCTATAGATCCGAGTTATATGTTCAATCAAATCACAATATGAACAAGCAATAACTATCTAAACTAAAACACGATAATCAACAATAATAATGTAAAGAGATAAGGAAAGAAACAACCAAACCAAGACACCAAGATTTTATAGTGGTTCGGCTACGAAGCACCTCTTTGCCCTACTCCACTCCCCGAGTATCCGACTTGAGATTTCACTATGTCAACAAGCTCCCTTTAGGCGGAGAAAACCGTTTACACGCCGCTTACGTTATTTTCCGACACTAAGCTAAATGTCGAGTCCTAATCTTAGCTAGAACCAATTTACCACTTCACAAGATATACACACTCACAAGATCTACTCTATCAGCTCTATACGATATCCGAATCACACAAATACACAAGATAAATACAATAGAGTTTTGGTACTTAGAAGAAAAGAAAAGAGATCACTAATTAACACTTCGTTTCTTGACGAATACGAGTGTTCTTCTCTTGCACTTGAATGAGAGGGAAGAGATGAGAAGAAGAGATTAGATCACTTGAAACAAGATCTAAGTATGTTAGTGATCAAGAGTTTTAGTGAGAGAAAGAAGGTTTAGAGAGAGAAAGAAAAGACTGAAAAATTTCGTGCAAAGAGGAATAATTTTTCTGCTGGGAATGGAGCAGTATTTATAGGCAGGAAATCCCAACGGCTCTCTAGGGGCGGTCCCGGCGGTCCCTTATATATAAGGGGGCCGCCAGGCCTATAAGGGGGCCGCCGCCTAGACTTCGCTCCCTTTTTTTGTCTTTTTGTGGGGAAGGTTGTATCTGGTGTAGAAGCTTCCGTTTTGGGGGGAAAATTTGAATTTCAAATTTGAATTTCAAATTTTAAGTTTTTAATAAAACTTTTTATTTTAATTAGAAAATATTTTGTAAAAGTATTTTTGAAAAAATACTTTTGTAGAATTAAAAGTGAGGATTAAGAGAAAAATATTTTCTTGATCACTAATCATGCTTAATTATTTTGTTTGTCCATACCTTAAGTGATCACTAATCTTAGAAATGAAATTTTACATTTAATAATTTGTAGACGTTTATTTTTATTGTAAACGTTTTTACATTTTGTTATTATCAAAACGTTGAGAGGTCAAAAAATATAAATAACGTTTTTAGGCATTATTTGTATTAACAAGGTCTTTTAAAGGGTTGTAACATTAAGTGTACGGTAAAGGAAAACACGGTTAGGGATAATGGGAGAATTTTACTAGTGGCAAGCTAATTATTTACAAGACTACATGCAAAAAGGCGTTGCTAAGCCAAGACTCGACAAAAACTAGGACAATAATACACAACTCTACATTAAAAATTTCTTCTATTTTCGTGATTCTTTCTTGACATAAACAATAGCAAGATGGTAGCCCGTATATTCTAATAATTTTTTTTCTTTTTTCATTTTTTTCTTTTTTCATGTTTTCTATTTTTTTTCTTTTTTTCTCTTTTTTTATATACACTTTTTCCTTATCATCTACTGAAAATAAAATAAACATAAATGACTTGGGGTTTATAATGGCACCCCTACACTTGGATTTTTAATACTCAATAGTAACTAACTAATGACCCGAATTAGAAGGATAAAAAACATGGAGTATATTAAGCACGTATGGGGGTAATAATTTGACTTTCTTCCTCATTTCTACGTATAACAAAAATTACTACTATGAATCCCAATCATCCCAAAACTGTATACACTAACAATAGACTCGACTTAGCAACCATGTAATCAAGCAAACAATTAACCATGGTTAAACAATTATGATAACAATAATGTACTAAAAATGAGCACATACAAGGAAGGCTAAGGCAATTTTGATGTAACATTTAGTGGGGTGTAAACAGTGTTCTTCATTAATAATGCAAAATCCACCAAAAAATTACGAGAACCATGAAAAAGATAGGCTCAGAAGGGTGTACTAGGGGTATCTTGCACTAAAAATGAGTTCATAGCAAGGATATGAGGTAGTTATATGACCAATGAGATCATCATAACTATAACAAACGCAGGCTAAAAACAAGGGTTGTCCTAATGCCTCTTATCACTTAGCAAATCCTAATCACACGAATGTGATCTCACTAGCAGTCTCGGGATGCATAGATAAAGCAAATTCTAGAATATATAATACTACCGATACACTCTCATAAGCATTAAAAATGAATGCTTTTATTCCTAAAGATCTAGGGGCGAACCTCACATTTTGGGGTAGAACTTTTTAGTGGTAGGGTTTTTGTGCTAGTCATATAACTCCTATCCATGAGACGCTTCTGTTGGGGTCAGATCCTGAGCCCTTCAGTCTCTCAGTAGATTTAAATACAAAATCCTCTAAGTATTAAGTAAGCTGAAGAAAGTTCAGCTTGAGTCGCTGAAGAAATTTCAACTCTAGTTATTTGGGTACTTAGAAGATCAAGATCATCTTCACTTCAGTTTATGTGGTAGTTCAAAAACTAAAGATAAGACCTTAGCAAGAGCTTCAGTTCAGCTTGGTTGACAATTCCAAGCTAAACAATGTCTATCTCCTTAACAGAAGATTGAAATAAAAGGTTTCACTTCTAGAAGGTTTACAAGGCAGGAAAAAAGGTTGCTTTATGTCAAAAGGAATAAAGCAATCTCTTTGGGAATAGATACTTCTAAAGTTGGTATAGAAGTACAACAACTTTCCTTAAAGACTGTATCTAGTACCATAAAGCACGTTTGTATTAAATGGTATCTCAACCACCTATTTAATGCAAGACCCGCGTACTATGTTAACTTGTAAACCCTAATTCATTTGCCTATAAAAGGAAAGGGATATTAAGAGTAAATGCTATCTCTTCCAATTAATATGAAACACATTGGAGAGTTAATTTATCTCTCAAACAAACAGAATAGAATTGCTGAAGCCTAAGCTTCAGTTCTAGTTAAGTTGTTTGTTTTCTTACTCTCGTAACTTTGGTTAGAGATTAAGTTCGAAGGAGATAACATCCCAATTGTCATTCAACCACCTTGTTATTCTTCAAGCAAGGTGTGTCATAGATTCTTTATTTGATTCTAATAAGAACCTATACGTTGAAAAGTTACTTCTATGTGTTTCAAACTTGTTCTTTATATTGTTCATATATATCTGTTTAAAACTCACTTTGTTGCCATAAAATATGATTAGTTCAACTTGATAAACCTTATATCACATTTAAGGGGACCAACAAGTGGTATCAGATCCAGGTTTTATTTATAAAACCTTTTCAAAGTTTTTACATAACTACACAAAAGATTTTTAAAATCAAAATCCATTAAAAATGGCAACAGAAGTACCACAGACTCTTGAATATAGGGCTGGCCAATTAAATGTTGCTCCTATACTAGAGGTGAAAATTTTCACCAATTAGAAAAAGAGATTCATGTGCCACATAATTGGTATTGAACCTCAATTCAAGAGCATAATTGAAAATGGTATTTTTATCCCTATGACAGCTGGTCAAAGGAAGCATGAAGGACAATAGACCCCTAATGAAAGAAAGGCTGCTAACTTAGATCAGCGACTCAAAAGTCTCATCATGTCTATCCTTCCAGATGACCAAATGAATTATGTCAGAAACTGTTTAACATCTAAATCAACCTGGGATGATCTGATACTGTATCATGAGGGCCCTTCTGATGTGAAAGAAAGTAGCGTCATGGACCTAAAGTTGTGTTACAACACCTTTAAAAACAAAGAAGGTGAAACACTAACACAAACTTTCACCATATAAAAAGCTTTGATGAATAAGTTAGTAAATGATGGCATTAAACTTTCAAAGCTTGAAATAAATACTGGTTTTATAAATGGGTTACCAAAGAAGTGGCTAAGTTTCTTTCAAAATCTCAGAAATACAAATCATGTGAAAGATTATGAGCTTACTTCTCTATTTGGTAAACTCAAATATGAAGAAAACCTAATAGATAGTATTTATGAGACTAAAAAGAAGAAATCTCTTGTCTCTGCGACTCCTTTGTCAACTGCTTTCTTCTCTAACTCTATTGTCCAGGACTTTCAAGATAGTCCTGATGAAGAAGAGGATACAAGAAGCAGTCAAGAGTACATGGATGACCTTGAGGAAGAATATCAAGCAAGAGCTCTTTTAGCCAAGTCTAAAAGGTTCTTCAAAAAGGGTACTCAAAGGTTCAGCAGTGCAAAAGCAACTGACCAAACTGAATGCCACAAATGTGGCAGGAAGGGTCATTTTGCAAGAGACTGTTTTTCAAAAACTTTAGTTCATTCATATCAGTCACCCTTTCAACTAAAACTTCTCAGTTCCTTTCACCACAAACCAGAACTAAGGCCTACCAAAGACTTTGAAGCCAAATAAAACAAATTCAAGGCTAAACAGGCTCTCCTGAGTTCAAGTGCTTTAGCTTCTAAAGCCTTAATGGTTAAGAACAAATGTCTTATCGTCGAAGCCTATGAATAGGATGAAGAAGAAGTGTTATCAGATGACAATGAAATTGTTGAAGTAAAGGTACTTATGGCACTAGCTGAAGATAATTATGATGTTAGCAAAGAAGGTGTCAGGAATGGTAAATGGGTAAAGATCTCTATGAGAAAAGTACACAATCTTCTTGAAATGGAAGATAATGATAATAGAAAGAACTATCTAGACTATTTGTGCATTGATCTAAATTATGTTAAAGAACAAAGAAATAATCTTATGTCAAAACATAAAGATCTTGTTCAAGAACTAAATATATGCAAAGAATAGCTTTTAGTATTAAAACAAGCAAAACTTGATTTTCTTACGATGCAACATGTAAACATTAAGATTCTCAAAGAGAATCAAAACTTAAGAAAAGAAATGAAAGGGCTAACAGAAATCACTGAAACCTGGCTTAACAGTTCTAATAAAGTAAATCAGTGTATCAGTGAACAAATTCCCACTCAAAAAAGAGAATTCTGAGAGTTGATCAACTCACTAAAGATCCCTCCAGTTCTGGGCAAAAAGACCTAGTCTTTGTAAAATCTTTAGCAGATGACACAAAAGTGTCCACACCTGGTGTTGAAAGACCCTAGTTGTCTGAAGCTGAAGGTTTTATTTTGCCAAATCATGATAATCGTAGGATACTCCCATCAGAGTAACAAAGAAACACAACTGATCCTCCAGTTGCTATCACTAACTCTTCAGCGACTGATTATGATTCAGCGGATGAATCTTGAGTCTGTAGCGCCCCTCTTCCTCTACTAAAGAAGTTGGTTGGTGCTAAACCTATCTCTGGACCAAAGTGTTGATCCCAATAGAATAGATCTTGCTTAGCTAAGTTGTATTGAATAAATCTAAAACAACTATGATAGAAACTTTGATTGTGAATATCATAGACTATGCGGAATCTAGTCAATGATACTAAGAAGAATTTCAATGAAACAATAATGAATAAGATTAATAACAAAACAGTTTACCAAACTTTCAGCCTCAATATAATACGAACACTCTTAATAGTGTTAGGGTTACAAAACCTTGAAGCTATATCGATATCAAAACAAACGATTTCTAGATATCTAACTCTATGCCCTAGGACCTCCTTTTATACACCAAGGAGTCCTAATGGAATTACAATATTTTCCTAAGTTATCATGATCTTTTAAACAAATAACTTATATGTATCTTTTACAAAAATATCTCATACTTATCACATAAGCAATCTTTATCTTTTCTCTGATAAGTCTTTGATCTCTTCTCTATCAGCATAAACTTTTCCAGCAGTTGTAATCTTTAAGCAGTTGTAACTTTCATACCAACAGTAGTAACTTTTGTACTAGCAGCACTAACTGTGTACAAGCAGCATTAACTACTTAGAAAGTTTTCTTCAATCTTCATCAGTAGTACTAAGTTACACTAGCAGTAGTAACTTGCAGTAGTAACATATACTAGCAGTAGTAACTTATACTAGTTGTAGTAACTTCCAAACAACATCAAGAGGCTTTTAATCCCAACAATCCTCCCCTAAACTTGATATTTATCTTCAAAATCATCAAGTTTCTTCATTAAAAGCTTCATAATCACCAGGAGGATGCTTCTAAACACTTCATTGTTTCTTGAGTTGTTTTGTCATAAGCTTAAGAAGCTGATAACACATTTCATTCCAATAGTCAGATTTTAGCTTCTTATTCAGCATATCAGCGATAGTTGCTGGTGTAAGGGGATATCTCTTCTCTACTAGCATATAGACATGCATATCTTCAAACCTCACAAAGTGTACTCCACATGAATCATATAACCTCCAAAGCAATGTAAACTCCTCCATACTTCATCTTTCTATATGATATTCAAACATAGTCTTTGGATCACCATGCACTCTTCTAGCACCTCTCTGGCATTGTTAACCAATCTTAGCTTTTACCAGTTACACAAGAGTTTCCAAATCTTCTCTGTCAAAATTCCTAAGCATATGAATAAAGGCTGAGTACCTTTTAGAACTTCCATCAGCTCTTATAATATGAAATTGGTTGATTTTTCCTTCTTTAATTATGTTCCAGTCAACAATGCATGGAGGCTTAGTGGCTAATGGAATAGCATCAATTACTACTTCCTCTTCATCAGGAACAATGTTTATAAGTTCTTTCATCCTAGCTTCTTCTTGATCATCATCTACTTTATCATCATCTATCTTTTGCTTCTTAGCTACTTCTTGTTCTAGCTCTATGCTTGCTCTCTTAGTACTATCATCTGCTCTTTTTTCACTACCGTCAACCAACTCTGTTTTGTAGTCAACAAAAGTGTTAACTCTTTTGAAAGCTTGTCCAAAAAATGTCTTGGTAACTTTAAACTTTGAAGCCTTCACTTTTTCAGAGTGTATCCTTCAGGTTTTCAGATAGTTATAATATAGCTTTCTTTGTTGAGCTTGAGTTGGTGGTTTGTTCCTCTTTTCTCTTGCTCTCATTTCTGCAAAGTGTTTCTTTCTATATTCTAAGAGTTATACAAACAACTTTGACTTTTCTTTAATAATCAACTGCTCTTGTTCTTCTGCTTGTAATTGTTGAGCCATTTGATAGTCAGCATCCATATAAGCTAATTACTTATTTTTTTGAAGTGTCCCGCTGATTGTTTCCGTTTTTTGCTAGGTGGTTATCTCATGATTCAGTTAAAGCTATGTTGGCTTCTTCTTTCTTTTGTCTTGTAAACCTTTCTTCTTCTTCCAATTCAAGATCTTAATTGAGCTTGAAATTTAGTGCAACCTCGGATCATACTCTAATATGATACTTCTTCTTCAAAGCTTCTCAGAACTCATAATTTTTGCCTTGCCTTTGTCCTGTGAATTATTTTAATGAAGTTTTGATGCAGCTGGTGTTGTTGTTGTAAATTCGCTTGGCTCTTGAATCATAACCCCTCTAACTTTGGGTTTTGCAGCTTTGATCTTTATTAAAGTCTGAGCCAAGGTCAATTCATCAATAGTTTGTTGTTAAGCACTTCTCTCAGTAGTTAACTTCAGCGTAGTAATAACTACTTTTTAACCTCAAACTTTATGCTCATCTAAAACTACCTGTATCATACATTAGGTTTATCATCACATCCTCCCCTGGTCTTTCAACATGTAACCTCTGCATCAGCATCAATATCAGCTATTTTCCTCCCTTGTTTGGATGCATCCTCCTGATCACCCAAGCTAGCTTCATCAAAGGATTCTACCCTTCTAGCTGAACTAACCTTCCTTAACCTTTTGAGCCTTTGATTTCTTAACATATTCCTCCTCTCTAGCTTCTTGACCTTCTTCTTTAGACTAGCAATTTTGCTATCTTGAGCAGTCTTGGCTTTCTCTAAATTAAGAACCTTTTTTTGTAAGTAAGTACATAAGTCCATCAATTCAGTAAGTTTCAGTCTATCCTCACCACTAAGCAGTGGATCATTGGAAGTTGAAGGTATATTTTTATCTGGTACATTATCATTAGAACCACTAGGCTGAGGAACCTCAGTGTTCTTTTTCTTGGACTTCCTAGATTTTTGCTTCTGAGGTTGTGATATTGATGGTTGAATGATGGGTGTGTGATGGAGATCAATTGGCATAACTATACCACTTCTCTATTTCTTCATGAGGCTTGAACCATCATAGTTTTGAAATGAATAGGGCGGAACACTCTTCCAGAAAAACCTTTCCCTTCCCTCTTCATGTTCCTAAATATCTTCTTAGTATGAGAGGGGGTAACATAAATCCTTTTATGATGTGACATATCCCTAACTTGTTTATTCACAAATACTTGTACGAATCTTGGATACATCTAGAATTTTACCATACTATCAACATTCTTCACCATATTATCAAAGATATACTTGGAAAAGTTAATTTTTTAGTTTGTGGCTAAGCAAATTATTGCAGAGGCCACAGTGCTACTAAATTCGTTCCATGCAGTAGTCTTAGCACTTAGGCATTGCAAAATTGTATGAATTAAAAACTTTCATTGAGGAGAAAAGAATGCCTTGTAAAATGTAAGCTTTTGAGAAAGTTTTTCATACCCCATGAGTGTAAGCTGTTCAAAAATTGCAGCATTTGGCAGACAATCAACACCATT
The DNA here is from genome assembly GCA_026074375.1 of Tanacetum coccineum. Classification (NCBI taxonomy): domain Eukaryota; kingdom Viridiplantae; phylum Streptophyta; class Magnoliopsida; order Asterales; family Asteraceae; genus Tanacetum; species Tanacetum coccineum. Next base: position 15,634 of record BQNB010032277.1, on the reverse strand, counting down.
AGCATCTTCCAGTTGAAGATCTCTCCTTATTGTGGATTCAGTTATAATCACCTTCTTTTTATCCACTAGGGCTTGCAATTGTACTTCCCCTTTAACTGTTTTTGCTTTGACAGTATCCCAGAATTGTTTAACACATGAACAATAAATTGTAGGATTGACGGTTAAAGCATATTTGATAGGGTTTGCATTCAGAAAATCAATTATCTCCTCAAACCCTTCACTTTCAGTGGGTTTCTCCAAAAACGCAACTAAATTGTGAGTATCAGCAAACTTTAGATCCGACATTGTGTTGGGTTTTGATGAAGAATGATGAAATTGAGTTAGGGTTTATGATTAGAGAGTATATGAAAGATTAAAATCGATTGAATGAGTGATTGAAACCCTTAATCGAAGTATTTATGAAAATAGTCTTAACAGCATTAACGTTCACCAGCAGTTGTAAGTTTATGCCTAACAGCATTAACTTATACCAGTAATAGTAAGTTTATGCCTAGCAGTATTAACTTTGAATCACCAGCATTAACTCCAATTCCATTCTAATCAGCTTTTCCATCATCAAATTAACATTTTAGCTTACAAAATCTCTCTGTCTGTTTTTGATTTCTTTCAATTCTTTTTACTCACAATTCTCTCTGTCTGTTTTTTATTTCTCTTAATTCTTTTAGCTCACAATTCTCTCTGTCTGTTTTTTTATTTCACACATCTCTCTTTCTATTTTTCAAATCACTATATCTCTCAATTCTTTTTCTCACCAATTCACTCTATCTATTTTTATTTTCACACATCTTTCGTTCTATTTTTTGGCTCACTATATCTCTCAATTTTTTTCTCACCAATTCACTCTAACTGTTTTTATTTTCACACATCTATCTTTCTATTTTTCTTCTCACTTATTCTCTCAATTCTCACAGTATTAATTATACCAGCAGTAGTAAGTATAACTAACAGTATTAACTCAGCAGTATTAAGTATAACTAGCAGCACTAATTATACTTAATAGCAGAAACTTTTAAGTTACAAGTACTTACTCTAATTTCATCCTTAGCAGCTTTTTCATTCCATTCCAAACATCCTTCCATTAATCAAGACTTCAGATATTAAGCATTCCAATACTTGCAATCAGATATTGAAATCTACTAACATCAAATGCTTTTGTGAGCAAATCTGTAACATTTTGGTCTGTGTGAATCTTGATCATCTGGATAAGCTTCTTCCCATAAGAATCTCTGATAAAGTGATGCCTAATCTCAATGTGCTTTGTCTTTGAGTGAAAAACATGGTTCTTAACTATGCAGATAGTACTCTCATTATCAATATGAATCTTAGTCTACATAAAGTTATATCTATAATCCAACAATTGATTTTGGATCCAAAGCACCTGTCCATGGCAATTTAAAGTAGCTATATACTCAGCTTCAGTTATGGAATTAGCAACCACAGTCTGCTTCTTGCATTGCCATGAAATTAGTCTACACCCTATGAATTGACAACCTCCTGTTGTGGACTTATTATCTAAGCTTGCTCCTGCATAGTCACTGTTAGTATATGCCACCAAATCAAAAGGTGAATCTTTGGGATACCAAAGGCCTAATTTAGGTTGACCTTTTAAGTATCTAAAGATCCTTTTCACAACATGAAGATGTGAACTTTTAGGATTAACTTGGAATCTTACACAAGTACATACTGCAAACATAATATCAGGCCTTGAAGAAGTTAGATACGTCAATAATCCAATCATGGATCTATACAAGTGTTCATCTACATCTTTACCATCTCCATCTTTGATCAAAGGCTTTTATGTTTCCATAGGCGTGCTTGCTGTCTTGACATCAGTAAAACCAAATTTCTTCAAAATCTCAGTCGCATACTTGTCTTGACTGATAAAAATCCCATCTTCCTTCTGCTTCACTTGCAGTCCTAGGAATAATGTGAGTTCACCCATAGAGCTCATTTAAAACTTCTTATGCATCATCTTCTCAAACTCTGTGCATATTGACTTCTTTGTAGAACCAAAAATGATATCATCAACATACACTTGAACTAACAAAATATCACCTTTGACTCTTCTGATAAACAAGGTCTTGTCTATCTTTCCTCTTTGAAACCCATTGTCCAACAAATAAGTTGACAAGGTTTCATACCAAGCTCTGGGAGCTTGATGCAATCCATAAAGTGCCTTTACTACTTTGTATACTCTGTCAAGGAAGTCTGGATCTTCAAATCCTGGTGGTTGACAAACATAGACTTCCTCTTCAATCTTACCATACATAAAAGCACTCTTGACATCCATCTGGTACACCACAAAGTCTTTAAATAAGGCATAGGCTAAGAATAGCCTAATTGCTTCAATTTTGGCAACAGAAGCAAAAACCTCATCATAGTCTATTCCTTCTTCTTGTGTGTATCCTTGTGCAACTAATCTTACTTTGTTCTTTATCTCAATACCTCTTTCATCCTTCTTGTTTCTGTAAACCCATTTAGTGCCTATGGCCCTTTTGCTATTTGGTAAATCCACCAGGGTCCAAACCTTTTGTAATTTGAATTGTAGAAGCTCATCCTGCATAGCTTCTATCTAACTTGGATCCTTCAATGCTTGGATTACCTTCTTGGGTTCTTCTTGTGATAAAAAGCAAGCAAACAAACAATTTTGAAAGTCTTTATGGTTTGTTCTTTGCTGAACTGAACTAAACAAACCATGTTCTTTCAAATTCTTTGTCATTCTTCTTGTTTGAGGTGCTGAATTCAAGTCTCTAATAATTTGTTCAACTGGATGATCTTTGTGTATTCTTGTAGTTGGAATAGGACTGATAGGCATAAATGCATCTAAATTGTTCATGTCAGCCTCTGCACCAACATCTTCATCATTATCTGTATAAACAATATCTTCCAATTCATGCATATTTGGATCATTTGGAAGTTCAATGCTTGTTTTTGGATCAACAACATTAACTTCTATTCCATCAGCATTAACAGTTGAACTAACAGCATTAACATTGTTAGTGCTGTTTCCATCACTAGCAGTATTAATATTGTTAGTGCTGTTAATATTATCATCCTTCTCTTGATTAATTCTTGGCTCCTCTGTACTTGGAACCTCACTATTTTTCCCTTCAGTTGGATTTCCACTTTCATTCCCTAGATCTTCAGCATCCTTCTTTTCCTCCTCCCCTAATGGTTTGAATCCAGCATCAGGAGAATCCTTTGAATTCTGAGAGAATAGTGGATCAGCAGGCCACATTGGTAGCAAAATGTAATCTTTGCCAGGTACTGTCTCCATTCTAGCTTTACCTGCATCATCACATGCTTTTGTACCTGCATTACCATTAGATTGATTCCCTGCAACAACTGGCTTATAGTTCATTGACTTTGTTAGTGCATCAATATCAAAAAGCCAATTTGGTCCACTTCCTGCAATATTAGGTGTATTCTCACTAAACTGAACATGCATGTTCTCTTCAACTATCCTAGTTCTACTGTTGAATACTCTGAATGCTTTGCTATTGGTAGAGTATCCTACAAAGAACCCTTCATCAGCCTTTCCATTAAATTTACCTAGGTGATCTATGGTATTAAGGATTGTAACAGGACACCCAAATGGTCTCATGAAGCTTAAGGCAGGTTTTCTACCTAGAAAAAGTTCATAAAGGGTCTGGTTGTGAGGCTTGATAACTAACACCCTATTTTGGACATAACAAGCATATTAACTACTTCATCCCAGAAAGTTGTTGGCAATTTTAAATCAGCTAGCATAGTTCTAGCAGCCTCTATTAGTGTCCTATTTTTCCTTTCTGCTACTCCATTTTGTTGTGGAGTCCTAGCAACACTAAATTCCCTCTTAATACCCTTCATTTCACAGAACTGATTCATGACCCTATTCTTGAATTCAGTCCCATTGTCACATCTAATCACTTTCACCCTAAGGTCTATTAGATTTTCTATGCCTGTTATAAATGTTTTAAGGATTTCACTAGTTTCATCCTTAGTGGCTAAAAAGAAAACCCAACTAAACCTACTAAAATCATCTGTGACAACTAGGCAGTACATCTTTTTCATTAAACTCTTTACAAATGTTGGGCCAAACAAATCCATGTGCAACATTTGTAATGGTTGGCTGATTGAACTGACTGTTTTGGTCTTACAAGAAGCTCTGTGTTGCTTTCCCTTCTGACAAGCAACACAGGTTTGATTAATTTCAAAAAGTTTTGAAGGTAAACCTCTTACAAGGTTTCCCCTCCCCCTCGTACCAGTTTTAGTATTGTTTTGAAATTTACATGTCCAAGCCTCATATGCCAAATATTAGATTCATCTGGTATGGCTTTTGCAAAGAGATAAGTGAGACCTCCTTGAGGAACAACATTCTTTAAGTCCACACTGTAAATGTTATCCTTTCTAGGAACTTTAAGTAAAACATGACTTTCATCAGTTAGCTTAAAGTCTGGAGACAGAACAACACATTCAGTATTAGTAAAAAGAACACTATTTTTCTTGTCACACATTTGTGAGACACTGAAAAGATTAAACTTTAGTTCCTTTACAAAATACACATCTTTAAAATCCAATTTACCAGTTCTTATTTTACCTTTCCCAGTAATTTTCCCTCCTTTGGAATTACCTCTAAAGGCAACAAATCCTCCATCAATTTCTTCATAATCTGTAAGATAGGATTTGTTTCCTGTCATGTGCCTAGAGCATCCACTGTCAATCACTCCTTTATCCTTTAAATCTTGTTGTGGATTGCCTTGCACATAATGGTAAGAAAATTAGTTTCTTTTGGGGACCCAAGCCATTACTGACTTGGATCTACCTTATACATCAATATAGTCAAATATTTTAAAGGACATTGATGCACCATTGTTTCTGGAGACATGGTCTAAAACTTTGTTCTTTGGTCTCCAAACCCAACATGCTGAGGCCTTAACAGAATTTTCCTTGTTTCCATTAACAACACTAAGAACTGCTTTTGGCCTAGCAGTATTTACCTTTGTTTCCTTAACAGTATTAACTTTTTAGTGAAATTATTGTTATTAGCTGCTGTTATTTTGTTAAAAGGCCTTCTAGCAGTTGAATATGCATTATTAATGACATTTTTCATGGGTCCTGCATTATTCACTGCGGTTGAACAGTATTAACTGGTCTAGCAGTATTAAGTGAAATTAGGCCAGACCTAGTTAAGACTGTTCTTGGAATCATGTTCCTTTTTGGACTGGGGTGAGTTAATTTAGAGAAATTCTATTTGTTCATCCTTTGAACATTGGTCCAAATTGGTTTTGCAAATCTTCCATTACTATACCAGTTATTTCAATCATTCTTTAAATGATTAAAACTACCACACACATGACAAGCTTTGTTGAACATCTTAAAATCACTCCCTAATTTTTGAGAAATCTGTTGGTTCTAGTTTCTCTTGTTCCCTCTAGGACTAGGTGTGTTTTGCCTATTTTTATCAACTAATGTTTTCCTAGGAGATTTTACTTGCTCAGTAGACTTAACAAAGTTTATCTTAGCAAAACTAGGTTTATTAAACATCTCAACTGTTTTAACCATAGGCACATTTTCTTCATCACTATCAGATATCCAATCCTCAGTAATTGGGGCTCTATTTTCTTTCCTAGCAGTCTCAGGTTCATTAGTCTCAATGGTAGGCTTTTCAACTATAGACTCACTAATAGACTCATTTACTTCCACAAAATCATCAAGACTAGGATAAACTAAATCAGGTTTTGGTGGCATAAAATTCCTAGTATAGGGAGGTGGGACAACATTATACCCTAATCCTATTTTACACTTATCCGTTATCTGTCTGTCTAGAAGTTTACTTAGGTTTTTTGATGAATTTTCAAATTTTTGTACTGTAAGTTGAACCTCATCTTTTTCTTTTATAGTCAACTCTAGCTTCCTTTTAAGCTTTGTAATATCTAAATATCTTAAATAGATTTCACGTTTTAAGAGTTTTATATCTTCCTCATACACAGACTCATTCTTCTTAAAGACTAACAGTCTAGCTTCTACAGATTCTAAACCAGTTTTATAAGAGACAACACTTATCTTAGCTGTTCTTAAGTCTTTAACTAATTGTTTATTTTGTTCTTTTAGATCTTTTACACATTCTAGACAAGATGAACAACAATTTGAGTTATTAGATACCTCAGAGTTTATAGAAGAAGTTGAACTTGTTGAAGAATAAGCCATGAGAGCAAAATTGGTTGGACCTTCTGCTTGGTCACTCCAATCATAGCCAAAGCCATCACACTGAGAAACTAAGGCATTTGAAGTAGTTTCCTCAACTGGCACAGTCCTTCTGGTAGGCTCCCTGTTCCTGCTGTCTTGATTCCTGGGTGCCTTGCACTCCCTTGAAAAGTGTCCTCTCTTGTGGCAGTTGAAACACTTCACCTTGGTCTTGTCAAACCCAATTTTTTCTTTGTTGGCCATGTCCAGTATTCTTCAAGAATCTTCTTGCCCTCATAGTCAACATAGCAATGTTCCACCTCAAATCCATCTCTTCTAGATCATTAGGATTGATTTGTTGTAGATCTTTATTATCTAGCTGTGGAATACTTGGTTGGCTAGCAAAGAAGGAATAAATCACAGCATCACTCAAATTTTGAATAGTTGTTGAGCTATCAGCAGCACCTTGAGTGCTAGCAGTATTAACACCCTGAGCAATATTAACTGCTCTAGTTGCACTGTTAGTGCTGCTAGAGGACAGAAAGGCTACATTGTGTGAGTTTGTGGTTGACTTAGATGTCCCCTTGACCTCTGATTCATAAGCCTTTAGGTTGTTAAAGAGGTCATCCAAACTCAATGTCTCAATCTCTGGTTTAATCCTCCACACAATAGTATGCATAGTCCATTTTTGTGACAAACTTCTCAAGAACTTCTGATTGATGTCTTCTTGAGGGATAACTTCACCATGCATCTCCAGTTGACTAATTAGCTTTTGAAGCCTTTCATAGGTTTGCTCAATCACTTCTGAGCTGGATGCAACAAAGTTTTCATATTGCTGCTTCAGAAGATTTTTCTGAGTTTTCTTTGTAGCAGTATTACCTCCAAATCTGTTCTCAATAGCCTGCATCAGTGTCTTAGCATCCTTGTATGAGTTGAACTTTAATTGATGCTCATTAGGTAAAGCCATCAACAAAGTGCTTCTTGCCTTCAACTCTGCCCTTCTTTGTGCCTTCTCTTCAACACTTGTAGGAGGGATAACAGTCTCTTTACCATCAACAGTTTTTGTTACTATGGGTGCATTACCATTTTCTACGATCTCCCATAGAGTGTAATCAATGCACTATAAGTACTGCTCCATCCTCATATTCTGGAGATCATACTCACCAGGTTGGAGTATGGGTAGCTTGATGGTTTGAGTAGATTGAGAATCCATTGCTTCTTGACAAAGTAGATCTTGTGTGTAGTAAAGGTTCTTCTTATTCAAAGCTTCTCACAAGCTCTGATACCACTTGTTGATCCCAATAGAATAGATCTTGCTTAGGTAAGTTGTATTGAATAAATCCAAAACAACTATGATAGAAACTTTGATTGTGAATATCAAATACTATGCGGAATCTAATCAATGATACTAAGAAGAATTTCAATGAAACAGTAATGAATAAGATTAATAACAAAACAGTTTACCAAACTTTCAGCCTCAATATAATACGAACACTCTTAATTGTGTTAGGGTTACAAAACCTTGAAGCTATATCGATATCAAAACAAATGATTTCTAGATATCTAACTCTATGCCCTAGGACCTCCTTTTATACACCAAGGAGTCCTAATGGAATTACAATATTTTCCTAAGTTATCATGATCTTCTAAACAAATAACTTATATGTATCTTTTATAAAAATATCTCATACTTATCACATAAGCAATCTTTATCTTTTCTCTGATAAGTCTTTGATCTCTTCTCTATCAGCATAAACTTTTCCAGCAGTTGTAATCTTTAAGCAGTTGTAACTTTCATACTAACAGTAGTAACTTTTGTACCAGCAGCACTAACTGTGTACAAGCAGCATTAACTACTTAGAAAGTTTTCTTCAATCTTCATCAGCAGTACTAAGTTACACTAGCAGTAGTAACTTGCAGTAGTAACATATACTAGCAGTAGTAACTTATACTAGCAGTAGTAACTTCCAAACAGCATCAAGAGGCTTTTAATCCCAACACAAAGACTATCAAATCAATCTTAAAGTCAAATTCCACATTCAAAGCTGAATCCTTAAAAGGTATCATTATAAATGAACCATCCTCAGCTCCTGCTAAGGGTAACAAAAGTGCTTTAGCTTCAAAAGTTAACTCAGCTCCTGCTGGTAAATTAACAAATGTGAAAATTGAAGATGACCCTCCTTTGAATATTGTAATGAAAGAACTTAACAACCTAAAATTACAAATTAGCAAGAATCAGTCATCTTACTCCAGAAATAACCAACCTCAATAGGTTCCCCAAAATGCACTTCAAAACAAATACAAAACACAATTTAAAAAGGGTTGTAAACTTTGTGGATTAAACAATCATCTCTCTGAGAATTGTTACAAAGTTTTGTATTGTAAAAAGTGTGAGAGAACTGATCACAGAATCTATGATCATGCTGAATACATGTCAACCATGAATATAACTCAGCATCTTAAAGGTCAGGTTAGATCTTCTTCAAGATCTAGAACCCCAAGACCATCAAAACACTTCTTCCCTCCATGCATACACTGTGGGTTCAACAATCATCTATCCGATGATTGTGTAAACTCTCCCATTTGTAATATATGTGGAAGTTATGATCATGACACACATGGTCATAACATGATCATTTCTCTAAGAAGAGGAATCAAGCCTAGAAACCCTCAACATGTCATGAAAATTTGTAAAACATGTGGTAGCATAGTTTATACCACAAGTGATCACAACGACATTGAGTGGTTCAGAAGAGGTGAAGCACTTCAAGCTAAGAAAGCTGAAGCTCTAAAATCAACTAAGGCTGAATCATCAAATGCTAACAGATCTAAAACTCCCACTAAAAGGTGGGTTTCTAAGCAAAACTAACCATTCTGAAATGTATTTGTGTAGTGTGACATCAGGAAGCCCATCTGGTACCTGGACAGTAAATGCTCAAGGCATATGACTGGTGTCAAGAGTTACCTGTACAAATATGTGGAACAACCAAGACCTAAGGTAGTGTTTAGATATGATTCTACATGCACAACTGAAGCTTATGGTTCTATCAAATGTAATGGTATAGTTTTCCTAAAAGTAGCGTTTGTAAATGGTCTTAAGTACAATTTAATTAGCATCAGTCAACTCTGTAATGCTAAATATATTGTTTAGTTTGATGAGAAAAGAGAAACAATCTTTAACTCCAACAAAGAAGTTGTAATGATTGCTCTAAGAGTTAGAGACGTATATGTTCTTGACATGACATCTTCTGCTCAAGAATCTTGTTTCTATGCCAAAGCTTTTGAAAATCTCAACTGCCTTTGGCATAAAAGACTTGCTCATCTTAACTTCAAAACAATCAACAAATTGGCAAAACAAAATCTTGTTATTGGTCTTCCATCACTTGTCTATTCAAAGGACAAACCATGTTCATCATGTGCAAAGGGAAAGCATCATAGGGCCAGCTTCAAAACAAAACAGACATCTTCTATCAAAAAATGTCTTCATCTTCTTCACATGGATCTATTGGGACCTGTAACTCCTAGGTCCATTAACCATGAAATGTATACTTTAGTCCTTATCGATGAGTACTCAAGGTACACCTCAGTATACTTTCTAAAGAAGAAAATTCAAGCACCTGAAACCATCATGTCTTTCATCAAAAGAGTTGAAAATCAAAATGACATCAAAGTCAAACAACTCAGAACTGACAATGGTACTGAATTTAGGAATATCACCCTTATCAACTTTTGTGATGAAAAAGGATTTCTTAAAACTTTTCCTCTCCTTACACACCTGAATAAAATGGTGTTGCTGAAAGAAAAAATAGAACCCTCATAGAAGCTGCAAGAACAATGCTTTTAGGATCTGTCTTTTCAAAACAATACTGCACTGAAGCTGTAGCCACTGCATGCTACACTCAAAATAGATCCACAATTGTTAAAATACATCTCAAAACTCCTTATGAAATATTTAGTATGAGAATCTCAAACATCGACTTTCTTTATGTTTTTGGATGTCCTGTTTTCATCCATAACCACAAAGATCATTTAGGAAAGTTCGATGAAAAAGCTGATGATGGTTACTTTCTTGGATACTCACTTGTTTCCAAAGCCTTCAAAGTCTTCAACACTAGAAGATAACAAACTGAAAAAACCTATCACATCACATTTGATGAAAGCCCTGATGCTATCAAATTCATAAAACCTTTAGTTGACAACATCAACATTGTTGAATCTGAAAGATATCCACCTGATGAATATCTTCATCCTTATGAACCTTCTCAAAGGTATCAAGCAAACATCAATGGTGTGTCCTTCATAGAACCTTATGAATGTCCTGAACCTGTTTTTCTTGAAACTAAAGTTCCATCTAACCAAAATAATCAAGCTGATCAAAACGATCACAATGATCAAAATGATCAATCTGTTCAAACTGATGAAATCTTAAATGATGATTAGTCTGAACATTCCAATCAAACCAATGATGAACAAATCATTGATAATCTCCCAAGCACTGAAGATATTCAAATCACTGAACATTTATCCTCTCTAAATGTAGAGGATACTTTAGTACGAGATATAATTCCAATCCCTAATCCCTCTTTATCCATTCCATCCATGACCTCTCCAGCTCCTTAAAGACAGATGGTCTCATGACAAACATATTGAGCTGGTCAATATCATAGGTGATCCAGGAGCTGGAATGCTAACTCGAGCCATGGCTAAAGAACTTAGTGCTGCTTCAGCTCATGAATGTCTCTTTATAGACTTTCTTTCTGAAAAAGAACCTAAAAATGTCTCTGAAGCGTTAAAGCATCCTGGATGGGTTAATGCCGTGCAAGTTGAACTAAATCAATTTGCTAGAAACAAAGTCTGGACACTAGTTCCTGCACCTTATGGTAAAACCATAATTGGCTCAAAATGGGTATTCAGGAACAAAAGAGATAAAATTGGAACTGTCATAAAAAACAAGGTAAGACTTGTAGCTCAAGGCTACAATCAACAAGAAGGCATAGACTATTATGAAACCTTTTCTCCTGTTGCAAGACTTGAAGCAATCAGGATCTTTCTTGCCTTTTCCACTTACATAAACTTCATAGTTTATCAAATGGATGTCAAAAGCGCATTCCTCAATGGCAAATTAAAAGAAGAAGTTTATTTCAAACAACCTATAGGTTTTGAGAGCAGTGAGTTCCCCAACCATGTTTGCAAATTAAACAAAGCCCTTTATGGACTTAAACAAACTCCAAGAGTATGGTATGAAACTCTCTCAACCTTCATCATTGAACATAAGTTTGTAAGAGGTAAGATAGACAAAACTCTATTTGTCTACAAAACTCAAACTGATGTGATTTTGGTGTAAATCTATGTTGATGACATTATCTTTGGATCCACCAGCACAAAATTATGCAAACAGTTTTCTAAACTGATGACTCAAAGATATGAAATGAGCATGATGGGTATCCTCACCTATTTCCTTGGATTTCAGATTAAACAATCTGAAAGAGGCATTTCAATCAACCAAGAATAATATGTCAAGGATCTGCTGTAAAAGTATGACATAAATGGTTTATCAGTGAAAACTCCAATGGTACCCCTCTAACAACTTAGGACCTGATCTCAATGGCAAAGCTGTAAATGAGACTCAATATAGAGGTATGATTGGATCACTAATGTACCTAACTACAAGCAGACCTGACATTTAATTCTCAACTTGTCTCTGTGTAAGATATCAAGCAAATCCTAAGGAATCCCACCTTATTGTTGTTAAGAGAATTTTCAGGTACCTAAAAGGTACTCCTAGTCTTGGTCTTTGGTATCTAAAATGTTCCGATTTTGACCTAAAAGGATACTCAGACTCTGACTATGTTGGATGCAACATGGACATGAAAAGCACTTCAGGTGCTTGTCAGTTGCTAGGAGGCAAACTTGTGTGGTGAAGCGTAAAAAAGCAGCAATCTGTAAGCATGTCCTCAACTAAGGTTGAATATGTTGCTACTGCTGGATGTTGTGCCAACATATTATGGATGAAGAGTCAACTCACTGACTGTGACATCATATATGAAAAGGTACCCATATTTTGTGATAACACAAGTGCTTTTGCAATTTCAAACAATCCAGTTCTGCACTCAAGAACAAAGCATATTGATATCATATATCATTTTATCAGAGATCATATTCTCAAAGGGGACATTGAATTACATTTCATTCCTACTCAATATCAACTTGCTGATATCTTCACCAAACCTCTAGATGAGCCAACTTTCAAAAGATTGATTGTTGAACTAGGTATGCTAAACATTGATTCAAAACCTGAACCTTCAGTACTAACTAAAGAAAACTGAAGGTTTAGTGCTTTCATCCAAAACTAAACAAACTTTCATATGTTAAAATGTCAGTTCAGTCCTTGCATGTAACCTTTAGCTTGCTTAAGTGAAGTAACTAAAATCACACATGTCTCATTCATGGATTTGCATGAGCACGTGTGGTTTTGTCGCCTTCACCGGAGCAATGGTATTGGTCACATCAAGAACTGGACAAAACTGCTTTACTTTCTTCAGTTTAGTTTACAACAATAATTTTGATCTAACTCTTCAGCTCTCTCGAGTGAAGTAACTGAGCAATCACATATGTCTCATTCATGGATTTGCATGAGCATTTATGATTTTGTCGCATTCGTTGGAGCACTTGTGTTGATAAAGATCATAATAATCAATTCAGCATAACATAACACCAAACCTAAACCTAGTTCAGCTCTTTAAACATCAATCACAAGGTCAGTTTTACAAAAATCAAAAGTGATTCTTGAAATTAATATAATTTTATCTAAATAATTTCCTTCCTAAGAAGTTGTTTAATTTAAATATATTAAAAGAGAATATCCAAACGTTAGTATGACCTTACCATCTTTCTCTCACCTACTTTTATAGTTGAATAGATGGTTGTTCACTATTCTAGGTGTCAGAGGCATGTTGTGCTAACTTTCATTAAATACAAAGTTTAGCATACATGTTGAAAACAAACCCTAAACATTCCCCATAACTTCATAACCTCAAATGACAGTTACAAATTCTCAAAGAAAAAGTTGTAACTTCATCAATCATATTATCTCATCCAACCAATCCACAACTCAATTTTCATAAACTCATCAAGAACACATACACACATACAAAAACCTCAAACCAAATCAAACCTTCAAAACCCTAAATAACCAAAATGGCAGAATCATCATCACAAAACCCCTCATCTCCAAACATAACTCCAAAGGAAGAACCTGACACTCAGGAAAGACCTGAAAGCCTAAATCCTTTCTTACCTGCAGATCAAGTTGAATTCACGTTTGATGAAATAACCTTTTCCACCAACAATGAGGTTGCCCTACTATACCCCTCACACCCAAAGTCTGAATATTTTAAGATTGTCTCAGACTTCATCTCAAAATGTTGTCTAAATGAAGCATTCACTAGAGCACCCAACCAATATGTCGAATACTTAGCTGAGTTTTGGTACACTACAAAAACCCTAGAAGACTCTAAGATATGGGTTTCCACTCCTACAAGAGGTATTAGAGGAGAAATAGGGGTCAACACCATTAGAAATGCTATTAGGTCTAACTACTCAAATGAGTATGTTGCATCTCCTTCCATTACAATAGTCAGACCATGGTTTTCATCGATTGGGTACAATGGGGAGATAGGGGCTAAAGGAACCCTTAAGAAAAGTTATCTTCCTCCTAGGTGGAGATTGCTAATGGCTCAAATCATTTAGTGTCTAGCGGGTAAGATAGGTGGACTGGATCAAATTTCAAACAAGGATGCTACCATCCTATATTGTTTAGCAAATGGGGTGAAAGTAGATTTTGCTAAGTTAATTTGGGAAGATATAATCCATAAGCTGAACAAGAAAATAAGGGAAAAAGTTGTTCTCTACCCTAGGTTTATATCTCTCCTTTTGGAATACATGATGCCTGAGTATGATCATGAAGACCTCACTATGAATCTCACTCAAGTCTTCAGTGTTCACAACTGGGCACTAAAGCCAAACCAACCTGAAGGACCTCCCTTTACTGACCACATGAAGGCCATCTGTAATGCGAATGTGCCTATGGAATCCCAAGCTCCAAAAACCTCCTCAAAAACTGAGAAGAAGGTTCCCCAAGGCAAAATGCATGGAGCTAGAAGTGGACTCAAAAGAAAACAATCTTCAAAAAAGACATCTGAGTCCAAGACTGAGGCATCCAAATCTAAAACTAGCCAATCAGATAAAGAAACTCAGTCCAGTTTGGCCAAGGACAAAAGCCCAAGCCATCCTTCAGCTTCCACACCTGTGGTTGCTGAAATGCATAAAGAGGCACAGCAAACAGCTGGTGGACCAACATCTTTAGGGGCCACCAGTAAAGGATCCCACCCTTAGCTCAATAGTGGTATGTCTGCATTTATTTTTATTGAACTTGTTTATTCAGCTTCTTTCATTTTCACTATGAGTCTGCATCAGGATGTGATGCTTTAGTAGATTCCACAGCTAAAGTTATTCCTGGAAAATCTGCTCCAAATGATTCCATACCTTAACAACAGGGTATGGATGAAGGAACCCAAAACTATTTACTTGATCACATATTTGCAGGGACTAATCCAAGTGTTCTTGTAGATAAAACCAAATATACTGAAGATGGGTTAAAAACTGCCCACACTGACTTAGGTACTAATAAGGAGTCAATATCTGATGAAATTTCAAAGAAAATAAGGCTGGAAGATCTATCGAATCTTATGTAAGATACAAGATCTACTTTCTTTAGTCCTGACTCCCTAGAGGATGAGCCCGTCATTGTTTCAGATGAGAGTGAAGAGGAGGAAACTGAAAGATATGAAGACACTCATGCTACCTCTCATGACGAACCTGAAGACACTTCTGTTCCACATCCTTCATCTCCTAAATCAGTTCAACTTCAAGAGTTGATGGCTCAGGTTCTCTTGCTTCAGTCTTAGAAGCTCAAGCTAGAGCAACAAAAACAAAAGGCTGAAGCTAAAGTTGCTTTCCTTAAAGCTCAGTCCTTATATCTAGATTTCAACCATCTTACTGAACTTCTGGTAACTTCTCTAAATCTTTAACTATCCAAACTCTTAGCCTTACATGACTTTGCCAGCTGCTTACCAACCGAACTAAAAGAGCTCCCCTCAAAAATTACTGAATTATCTAGAGAAGTTAAAGGGCTAAAGAAGCATGTTCGAGACATGGAAATTGAGCTACCTGGGGGCTTGAAAGACATCCTAAAGAAACTAGAAAAAATCACTTCCACTGTCTCCAGTCTTACCTCCCGGGTTTTTGAACTGAAGACCCTTTAATGGGAACTTCCAGCAGAGTTTCTTGGTCTACCAAGCCAAATCTCTTCAGTTCAAGAAAAGCTCAAGACTTTAGATGCACTTCCAAGTCTATTAAACAAGGTCAATGATACCTTGAACAGGTTTGCCACAAGTGTAGAAAATGCCAT